>JBBPLJ010000258.1:2669-18409 GCA_038089715.1 Veloporphyrellus conicus
AATTGAAGCAGTGCAAAATGACCCGCACTCGCTACATTTATACGCTTCAGTCTGTACGGCACACTCCACCTCAATCTCATCAACCACCTCCATCTTGCACCCCTCCACACTCTCAGTTCTACATGATCTCCTCACCACCCTCTGCGACTGTCATACTGTCCCGCAATGTTCCTGGAAAGCCCTCGACCGGGAACGACAATCCAGCATTCGCCGCAAAAAGATGTTTTTCACTGCAAGAGGAGGATCAGCTCGCGCTCAAGCGTCGCCATGTGCATCCTGACTCGCTGCCCTCTAAGCGGACACCTTTGGGTGAGTTGCTGCGCTTTCCCGGCCAAAACACTTGGCTCGAGCTGCTGTGGCCTGTATCCTAGATCCGTTGTCAGCTTCGGACCTGGAAAATAGGCGCATCCGGCGTTCTCAGTCGGCCGACTCGCTGTCGTACCACTCCCTCGTTATGCCGTCCTCTCTCCCCGATCCCGGAGTTTTGCATCCGGAACAGCCTTTGAGCTCGGGAATACAGCTCCCCAGCACCTCTGGCGATCCCTTCTGCTCATGGCCACCCCCCGTATCAACTGGTAGATCACCACACAGCAGTAGTGATCCTGCGGGGCAGCAGGTGTTGCAATGTCGACCTCTGCATAGCTTCGATGAAAACCAGTCGTCACGTGCCACTTTCTTTGGCCCATCTGATCCCTTCCAGACAGAGCACACGACGACCATGGCCAAGCCTGTACGGACGACTGAGTGGAAATCCGAGGATATGCTTCAGCCCGTTCGGTTGCGTACCTCTTCCCTGCCGTCCGTCCACCGGCCACCTCGGGAGCTCTGGCGATCAGGTTGTGGGCTGACAGAAGTGGACCATGAGTCTGTCGACGCTGCTGACTTGCTGTTATATCCCACACCACCAGGCCTTCCTCTGCCATCCGAACTGAGGCGCGATCGCTCCGATTCAGATCCACCTCTACATAGTTCTGTGTCATTGTCCTTGGCTCTCGGATCGCAACCTTTAAAGGCTTCCGAGCCTACAAAAGCGGTCCTGCCCATAGGGGCAGAACGGAGCCGAGTTGTGTCCTCTGTATCGTCCAAGTTATCCGTTCAGAATTCGGCATTAACCGCATCCAACGATCCCTCCCAATCTCCTTGGTGTTCCCCGCCAATTTTCCCTGGACTACAGCCAAAGTGGAAAAACGATGTAGTCTCGTCGTGCGCGACATCGCTGGACGAAGTGCAAGTGGCCATCGGCTATACTGGCATGTCGAAGGAAGATCTCCAGCGCCTCTTGCGTCATGCCGCTTGGAACAAGCATGCCTCAAAGATCATATCTCCGTTGAACCCGCTTCGCGCAGAGGCTTCGGCATTCGATTTGTCCACTGATCCGACATACCAACTCCGCATGCCGTCCCAGTCGAACCATCTGTCACCTCGGTATTCCAAATGTCTACCGAGGCGAGCACGAACGTACGTACCTCTCCCACGCTCCGACCCTCATCGAAGCACCGCTGAATCTCACTGTGCGTCTCCTCTTTTTGTCTGCAGACTGTGCGACAGTTATCAGTCGCTTGACTGGGACATCGCCTGTATGCATTGCCAGGAGTGTAAGCGGGACACCGTCTGCAAAAGATTACTGGCGCTGCGCTATCGCCAACGCCGGTCCCTCCACGTCCAGCGCAACAAGCCCCAGCTTACGCTTCTATGCCACAGAGGCGCGACTGCGTCTGCCGTGGACGACGATCAGATCGCGCGCCACATTCGTGAGGCGTTTGCGTACGACATGGATGACGAGGAGAAGAGTCTCTGGGAGGAAGTCGCTGCGGTTACCGGTGCGCCCCCGCCGTCGTTTTCTCGCGTCAAGATGCCCTGCGCGGTTGCCTATCGGCGAGTCGTGGACGAGGGCTGCGACGAGGTAGCCCACGACGACTATCTGGAGATGCTGGATGAAGGCATGCGCGTGAACGAGTCTGCGACTCTGTTTCGCGATGTGAGCGTCTATTGAACGAGGGGCGGGCGGCAACACCCACACCTTGCTCGATCGGTAACGAGCTGTATCCCTATCCATGACCGCAGGGTGTTTCGTTCTTTTCCCTTTTTTCCTGTACTTTATTTTATGCTTTCATATCGTTTGGAATACCTGAACTCGCAATGTAGTCATCCCCACTGCTTTCATCCTGCACTCTAGTTGTTCTCATAACCATACCTAGTACCTAACATACATGATACTGGACACATAGTCGCACATACATACAAGTACAGCAAACATGAACAAGATGCAAATGTCATTCGTACGTGTTGTCTTTTTTTTTTTTTGCCTGATTCCCTGGTCGCCACAAAAAAAAAAAAGAAAAAAAAAACCCCCTTTTGCCCAGCACCATATCAGCGACAAGGGGGGTGCCTAAAAGAAGTTGTACTCCCGCCCCAGCGGCACAGTCCTTGCGGGCTCAATGTCCGCCAACACGCCGTCCGCGCGTACCTCGTAGGTCTCCGGGTCGACGGACATCTTGGGCAATGCGTTGTTCCACTTCATGTCCTGCTTCCGTACGCGTCGGCACCCGACGACGGGGGCCGCGCGCTTGGCGAGCCCATAGGACGCGATCGTGCCACTGTCGATGGACATCTTGGAGACAAAGGCGAGCGAGCTGAGGGCGGCGGCGGGGGGGAGGGAGGCCCACATGGGGCGGCCGTAGATAGGCTGAACGGTTGGTATAGATCCATTAGCCTCCCCCATCTAGCGTTCGTGTCCACACCGGGTCAGAGCGCAAGTAGGTCCAATCCAACGAGATCGAAACACAGGGTTAATGATCTCTAGGAACCCCAAAAGCATGCGCGGGGGAACGTTACCTGGGCCCACGCGATCATGCCTGACTTGAGCACCATCTCAGGTTTCGCGCCAAAGTACTCGGGTTTCCACAGCACGAGGTCGGCGAGCTTACCTACTTCGACCGAGCCGACGTAGGTGTCGATACCGTGCGTGATCGCACTAACGCAAAGACGCCAGGATCAGGCGGTGCAACAACAAAAAAGAACAGCAACACGAGAGACAGCGACGCACGGATTGATGGTGTATTTCGCGATATAGCGCTTCACGCGCCCATTGTCGTACTCGTCGGTATCCCCAAGCTCGGTCAGCGGACCCCGCATGGTCCTGAGCTTGCTCGCGGTCCGCCATGTCCGGGCCACAACCTCGCCGACACGTCCCATCGCCTGCGAATCGGAGCTGATCATGGAAATCGCGCCCATATCATGGAGGACGTCCTCGGCGGCGACCGTCTCGGCTCGAATCCGAGATTCGGCAAAGCGGAGATCTTCCGTGATGGATTTGTCGAGGTGGTGGCAAACCATGAGCATCTGTCGACGGAGGGGTGGTTAGCACACACGCATCGTATTGTGGCAGGGTTGAGCTTACATCGAGATGCTCATCGAGGGTGTTTACAGCGTATGGACGAGTGGGATTCGTGGATGATGGAAGCACATTGTCGAGTCCACAGACGACAATGATGTCAGGCGCATGTCCGCCGCCTAATGGAACATGAGCACAGTAAAAGGACACGGGTCGGAAGTCACGCGCCAGCTCCCTCTGTGTGGTACGTATGGATTGTACGGCCGCCAAAAGCCTCGATCGTACCTAGAGGAGATGAGCGTCACTATGGGGCACGCGTTCGTGACGAACGCACTCTCAACGAAGCCACTCTCATTCAGGGTGTCAGTGTGAATGTTGACCTGGACGTCATACTCATCCCCGACATCAAGACAGTTACGAATCGCAACCGGTGTGGAGCCCCAGTCCTCATGGAGCTTGAGCCCTGCGGCACCCGCTTTGACGATGTCTTCGAGCGCCGGACGACCAGAATCGTTCCCCTTGCCCGTGAACGCAAAGTTCATGGGAAGACCATCGGTCGCGGCCAGCATAGCCTTGATATAGTAGGGGCTAGGTGTACATGTGGTTGCATTCGTACCAGCGCCAGGACCGGTGCCACCGCCGATCATCGTCGTCGTGCCCACGGCGAGGGCCTCGGTAACCTGCTGCGGACAGATATAATGAACGTGTGCATCAATAGCCCCGGCTGTGACGATCAATTTCTCTCCGGCAATGACCTCTGTTGACGAGCCGACGATCAGATCTGAGGACACCCCGTCCATCACGTCCGGGTTGCCGGCTTTACCAATCCCAACGATGATCCCACGTTTAATACCGATATCTGCCTGTGATCCTATCAGGGAGCGGACGGAGTCATGGGAACGCCGAGTTACCTTGAAGATGCCGGTCCAATCGACGATCACAGCATTTGTGATGACGAGGTCGAGTGCGTCCACGGAGCCCCGTCCAGTCGCTTGGCCCATCCCATCCCGAATAGTCTTGCCTAAGGTCCACAATGAAGCAACTTTGTAAGTCTACTGTCGTCATGACTTACCGCCACCAAACTTGATTTCGTCGCCATATATAGCCTATGGAACGTGTTACTGGTAAACGAATCGGAATCGTGATCTGGCTCACCGAGTCGAGCTCGACCCGGATCCAAAGACTTGTGTCTCCGAGGCGAATGCGATCGCCAACTGTGGGACCATACATAGATATGTAGCTCTCGTGAGGCATATTATTATCCGTAAACCATGGGAGAGCATCTGGCTCGGAGAGGTGACCAAAGCCTCGAAAGATACTTTTACTAATTCCCGCCAAATTGGATGCAACAAAGTCAGTGAGCCCATTACCGCCCTTGACCACTTGGCAGCCGCTAATAGAACAGAGCACAACCGCCCTTTTCTCGCCCGGCTCAAACCGCACGGCCGTCCCAGAGGGGATATCAAGGCGTTTCCCGATCGCTTTGCTCCGATCAAACACGAGCGCCTTGTTCGTCTCCACAAAATGGTAGTGGGAACCGACCTGTGTTGATGAACATTTCGGCGAAACAAAAGATGTCGACGAGTGGAATTACCTGTATGGGACGGTCGCCGTTGTTAGTGACGTTGATCTTGATCCTCTCACGACCGCGATTAATCACGATGAGTCCGTTATTCGCAGCGATGGCACCTGGAAGGTTCTCGCGTTCGTCCAGCGCAGGGTCTGGATCTGGGAACACGTCGGTAGAGGGTACTGGTAAGAATGAACCGTATAGCGCGGCCTCGAGGTCGCCATCGTTGGTGCTGATAGGGTCATGTACAGTCACTAGGAAAACGCTAGAACACCGCCGATCACGTTGTGGTCAGTCAGCTCGTGCGAAAACCCACACCGGTGATTACAGACCCGTCTACAAAAGTCCCTTCGACTTGGACTTCGTGTAGTCTTGGAGCGACGCCTGGGAGGACATGCCTACGACCTAGCAGGGTCTTACCGTAATGCATTAGCTCGGCAACGGAATGTTGACCATCGCGGATGCGTTCTTGAATTTGCGAAGCGATAAGCGCAGTAGCTTCGTTGATGTTGAGTTGTAATCCCCGGGCGAGTCGCTTCTGAGCGAGGCTTCCTGTCTTTATTGTCAACACAAGGCAGGCATTGTGATGTGGCGTCAACAGCTTGGCTTCTGCCCGACAAACGGAAGTACCTGGTGGAGCAGGAGCTTGTCGTGCTCCCTTGGCAAGATATACATGGTTGTGGGGTAAACTCAAGGTTCCGTGCTAATGAGCTAATGAGAACGGTCGAAGCCGGAGGAGGCTTCTCTAAGGGACGGAAAGGTTAAGCGAGCTCGCACCTCTGTTCATATCAGTGGTCATGTGACTCATTTTGCATAAGCGAATGACAAAAGAGACAAGCCCAAGTTTTGTTTTCCGGTTTGTTCTCTCCATCCTAGAATCTAGCGCCCTCGAACCTACGGTGACATTGTGGAATTCCGGATCTTGTGTGGCGCTTCGACTTTGAGGACACAAGGTAACGAATGCCGGGGTTTGCGTAAACGACTAGTCGGGAAGCTGTGTCCATCTGGACTCGGTGCGACTTGGCGGGCTCATAAACCGTGGCTTTTAGTTATACTGCGGTGTCGTCATCCCCTCTTTAACATAACGTGGAGGTAAGTATAGATTGCTTTCATTGCTCAGAGTGGTTAGGTTTCTGTTCCATTTTTGCCAAATGCAATGTCGGATGGGAACGCCACAGTTCTGGCCCGGACATGGCATCGCTTGACGCTGATTGGTCTGGCTTCATTTCATATTGGGGGGATCAGAAGCCTGTTCCGCATTCTCTGGTGAGTCATTTCATCGAGTGCTCGAGGCTGATGCCTGTGGCCTGTGGGAACATGTCTCCATTCCGGGTCTGATCGCTTCCCGATCATTGTCCCAAGGTAGGCACTGCTTTTGTTTCGGCCACAGGATATCAAGTCCCTTTGTCGTCCACCACCGGTCTCACTCTCTTTCCACGCCTACTTATGGCTTCGTGTCTTGCTGTCCCTCCTCTCCCTCATACTACTCCAAACCCACGCAAGCGCACCACGTCCTTCTCCGAAGCCCTGCCACGAAAGACGTCCCGCACGATGCTACGTCGCACCGAATCATTCCTTTGCTTGTCCGACTATAACGACGAGAGCCACTTTGAACGTGGCTCGTTCCTACATATGACACCCACGCCCCAACCCCCTCCCCGCGTCGCTCTTCCCAGCCGTGCTCGTGTCCAACGTAGAGACCAACCAGACGCCACGAAACCCAGCCGTAAGCGCGCCGAGTTCACCATTGCCCCATCCCCATCACCCTCCGACGCAGCACTCCCCAAGCGTGGCGCCCCTGTGGCACTCAAGCCACAGTCCCTGCCCGCAGTGCCCCACGTTCGCACCACATCGCCACTCGCTCCGATGCGGAAATTGCTACCGCCCCGGGCCAGTTTTCCCCGTTCGAAACCGGAGCCAGATCTCTACCGCATGGCGCTCAAGGCCAGGATGCGCAGCTCTCCCGAGGGTGAAAAGATTCTCCGTATGGGTCCGCGTCTTGCGATTGCGATCCTATCGGCTACCAAGGAGCTGGAGCGGATTGTCTCTGCGCACGAAGACGATGACGTGACGATGGGCGATGAGACGGAGCCCACTACCATATCCGCAAGCTGGGGTCTAGGGCGAGACATGGTGGCAGTCCCGTGCGGAGCCTAACACAGACACGCCTGACACACAGGGGCACGGATCACGCCCCCTTCACGCACCGCATTTTTGACGACGAACCCCGACAATGGCATACGTATTATTTATACAAAGGCACGGCTGTTATTTGCATGCATTTTCGTTGTATCCCGCATGTACCCGGGACTCGCACACCTCCCGTGGGTCTTTATTTTTTCTGCTCACATGCTTCGACCTTTCTCTCTTGTTTAACTGGCTTTATGTTTCTCCTTGGATATAAAAAGAATCGTGGACGTTTTACTTTTTGGCATCACTGACGCATGGTTCTTTTTTTTCTTTCTATTTCCCCTGTCGCATAGTATTTAATTCGCGCACTTGTATCATTGACACGCTTGCACACTTGCTACATACTAGGTCGCCCACACACGCTCTTTGAAGCGCATTCCCACCATCACCCCATTCATCACGGTTACCGTATCGCTCTTTTTCGATCGCCCATTCGTTTCTCTGCCATCAGTTTTGACCATCAGCGACGCTTTGATTGTCCAATGGTACACCTCCGGGTTCTTTGGATTCGTTCATTCATATATCTCACCTCATACCCGCTCTTTCCCCCTCGCCCCTTACTTCCCGCCCCTTGTATGCTGTACACGACCCAGATTGGTTACCGATTGAATAAATCCATTCAAACGTTGAAAGTTTCCCTTGCCTTGTCTGATCGTCGCTCGCTACCGGATATAAACACCCGTTGGGTACGACATGGCTAAATCTGTACGCGGTGGGACCAGCCATATGGTACGGATAGCACGATCGTGTCGGCCTCGGGGGGCTGATCGGTTCGAGGGCAGTGAATGGGCATGTATAATGCTCACTGACTCAGCTGGGTGCTGCTGATGCGGCCGAATCGTGGGCCGCTGGCAGATGAGGATGCAGTGCACCGAACCATGGGCTCAAGTCAGATCGCACCTCACTGAGACTCGAGGACGCTGACGCCGCCATAATCAAACGGGGGCAGTGTCTCGAAACCACGGTGCGACGTCCGTGATGATATGAACGGCCCTAAACACAAGACCATGTGATCACAGGACAAGAGACAGGTTGGCAATGAACATGATCATGATTGCAAAAAAAAAAAAAGAGAGAGAGAGATCGTAGGTATCTGATATGCAAGCTGTTATCGGTACCAAGATGGAGATAGGCATCTAGGCCCACGGTGTGACGGTCGTGGTCCAGGCTCGGCAAAAGACGCTCTTTGTGCGGTTAGGCCGTCCACCACCGTTTCCCCCCTTTTTTCTTTCTTTCTTGGAACAAGGCGAACCCTTGCCGTGTTGACGATGTCTAGGTACGAGTTGGCTGTCGCAACGCAAACGCCGGAGGCGAGTGTATACATGTACATATTCTCCTCTTGAAGCGACCCGACGCCGGTTGAAGGGGTTGAAACGAGGGATGATATGATCAAAGACACGATCAGGAACGAAAAAGCACATGGCCTGGGGCATGTTACATACCCGACATGCCTCGATTCGGAGTGTTGGCTCGGCGGCGCAGCGTTCAAAGAGTCGGCAAAGAGGTTTACAAACGTTGATTGACGACTTTGTAGTGCTACCATGAAAGGGGATAAAGAGAAACATCACGCCGAATTCAGCCAGGATTGTTCTCATAGCAACCGTCCTTTCCTTTCAGAGTGTCGCTCCATCATGGCTAGATACAAAAGTAACCTCTAGGCACATGTATCATGGCAGAATAAGCTCATCGCGCTGTTGCCGACCGTGATGCCGTATCGCCTGAGACCGCCGTCACGGTCGGGTGGCCCTCAACTTTGCAAACAGGATCATCAAGGCCAGGGCCCACCGTTCGAACTGCTCCTTGGATACGAACAAGAGTGCTTGGGACAGCACTGCCTTGATGATCTGTGCGGACATTCCCTATGAATAAGATGCGTGAGCGACGCGACTGCGCGGAGTGGACCCTGTTGACGCGTTACCTGATACCACCCGACAAATCCCTCCGTCCTGAGTACGCGGACCAGCAGCCCGACAGCCCCTACTTGTTTCTTTGCTTTCGCAGGCGACCGTGAGGTGCTGGGAAACCCATCCTCTTCTTCCACCTCGGACGTGCGTGCTTGAATGCGCACTTTGGCCATGATATACGGATACGTGACCTGTCCCGCGGTTCAGCACGGCGTCCGCAGACCGGGGTAGTGGAGGGGAGCGGGACGACTCACGATGGTGGCAAGGGTCTTGCTGAACGCACCAAGCATAAAGGTCATGCCCGGGGTGAGCTTGCCAGCGGCCCCTGTGGCGGCCTGTGCGAGGAGGAGCGTGCTTTTTAGCCGCTCATACACGCCGTACGTGATCGCCGGGTTCACGGTAAGCACCATGCCCGGTTTGATGCCCAGCCACAAGCCCGTGACGCCCTCCTCGCGGATGATCTCGCGCGCGACACTGAGGAAGGAATCGTCGTTGCTGCCGCGGTCGGATAGCGCTCCTTGCGTGCGCGAGGGGCGGCCGATTTGTTGGCGAGTGGCGATGACGGAGACGGGGATGGTGAAGATTTGGGAGAGGGCGCCGGCTGCAGCACCGAGGGACAGCTCTGCAGCGGTGGATAGGACGGGTGCCTTGGAACCAGCGGGAGCTTTCGTAGCGAGACGTTTAAGGTAGTATATGCGGAGGAAGGAGTAGAAAAAGAAGTACGCGTATTCTACATTGAAGAATCAGACCTCGGGTCAGATACGCACTCAAGATGAGAGGACGCACGCATGGAAAAGGTGTTGAGCATCGTCGCTGCGAACCCGCGGTACCACCCCAAGAAGCCTTCGTGTTTGAAGATGTCCAGCAAGACAGATAACATCGTCAGCTCATCTTTGCGTTTGCCTTTGGCGGCCGAGGACGTGGCCTGTATCCGCGTTTTTGCGCTGCAGGGGATATGAGTTTGTTTGGCACAGGGCTTACGATGACAACGTACACATCCAGTGGATATACGACACTATGGTACTAGATATCAGTCAGATGCGCTCGGGATATGTCGAGCGCTTACGCATTGCTGAAGCAGGCGCCAAGAGCGCCGGCCAAAGCCGCTCCAAAGGGCGTCAGCTGTTGCGAGGGTGCTATCGGTTTGGACTGGACGGACATGGCAAGGTAGGCTCAACGCGAGAGTACGATTAGAGAGTTGCTGGTCTTGCCGGACCCGGTTCGCTGCCAGACCCGGAAACATAATTCACATGACTATGAGCCTCCCAAATGCAGAAGGCAGAGACTTGGGATCCTAACATGCACAAATACACGCCTTGCTCACAACGAATACACGACGCGCATCTTCAAGCCAATCACGCCGCCACCACGCCCATCCCACCCTGGTATCTCTGCACGACATACTGGACATCTACGTCACACGCCAATAAGAATCGAATGATGTGTGGCGAGGCGCTCACCTAGCCGCAGGCGCCCTGTCCATCGCAACGACCATGTTTCTTTTTATGGTCGCCTTGACCGCCGTAAAGAGACACTGGCCACAGCATATATGCCCGCATGGCGTCAGGGTTGCGTTGGTCGGAGGGGCGAAACAGATGGGGCACGTGTATGCCGAGAGCGGTTCGGGCGTCAAATGGGTGGATGCATTATTGGTCGCGGTGGAGCTCAGGGAAGGTTCCCCAGAAGGGGAAGCTGGCTTGTCATCGATGATGACTGGGAGAGTGGAGGAGCTCCGACCCGCCTTTGGGGATACGACTATTGGATCATCCGAGCCGGCGAGTTCGGCGGGAACGGAGGTGCTAGATGACGTGACGACGGGTACGAGAAGGGAGCTCGGATATGCTTTGGCGGATGCCTCGCTCGTAGAGTCAGGTCTGATGACGTCTGGATTTATCTCCCAGGTCGTGATTTGGCTAAAAGTGTCGCTGGGTTGGCTGGTATCTGCTGAACTCGGGAGTGGTTGCGACTGAGGGTCAACGTCGATGTCTGGGTGTCCACATGCAACGTCTTCAACGTTGGGGGCAACTTCTATGCGCCTCCGTTTCTGTCTCTGACGATCAGAACCACCGGGGGCACTGCTGGTACCTTCAGGCGATGCGGTGCCACGACGATGTGGCGAAGGGGAAGGTTCAGGGAGTGGATGCGCTATCGTGAGGTCAATCGTGTCTTGCACGGTGCTCATCGTGGCCCATGTGGAGGACATGGTGGGCGGATATTTCGTAATATACGAATGTGGGTCCCAGGGGTCTCGTCATGGACAGCGCGATTAAACTTGAGTGACACGTTGACATTCTCCAAAGTCTCCCCACTGGATCTCATGTCTGCAGCACTGGCCAAGGAGAAATCGCTGTTCGACAAGCTCGACGATGTCGTCCCCGGCCTCGCCCGCTTCGATGCGTTCCCAAAGCTTCCCTCGACATACAAGGCTCGCTCCGAATCTCGCGGCTTCCTCACTCTTTTCGTTCTTTCGCTCGCTTTTCTTCTTGTGTTGAATGACCTCGCAGAATATGTCTGGGGCTGGCCCGACTACGAGTTCAGCGTCGATACACAAGCGGGGAGTTATATGAACGTCAATGTAGACATGGTCGTGAATACCCCCTGCTCATGTATGTACACAACCAAGCACACGTTACTACCATGTTCATCCCCGTATGACATAGACCTCTCTGTGGATATGCGCGACGTGATTGGCGACCGTCTCTTCCTCAGCAAGGGGTTCCGTCGCGACGGAGTGCGTCCCTGGTTTTCATTCGTTTTGCCGTGTCTCACCAGCTGCGTAGACTGTGTTTGATATCGGACAAGCCACCTCTCTAAAGTGTGTCTTATCCCGGTTCTCCAAACAACGTCTTACATGGTGTCGTTCGCAGAGAGCATGCCAAGGCTCTGTCTGTCCGTCAGGCCATTGCCCAGTCAAGAAAGTCCCGCGGACTCTTCTCGTTCTTCAAACGTGCCCAACCTGACTTCCGTCCGACATACAATCACAAGTCCGACGGCGACGCGTGCCGCATCTATGGTACTCTCGGCGTGAAGAAGGTCACTGGTACGTATGCATTCCCGTGCTCGTGTGTTGTTCTCAATCATTTGTCATTCCACTAGCTAATCTACACATTACTACCCTCGGGCATGGATACTCGAGCGCCGTTCACGTGCCCCATGATAGTATGTCCCATTTTGGTGACGTCAGTCGTTCATTCTGACCACGCTATCCATGCAGAAATGAACCTGTCTCATGTCATTACCGAGTTCTCGTTCGGCCCATATTTCCCCGACATTGCCCAGCCCCTCGATTACTCGTTTGAACTCGCCAAAGAGCGCAAGTCGTGTCCATATTCGCTTTCGCGTGCAGATTGACTGACACTCCTTCCCCATGACAGCGTTCATGGCATACCAATATTACCTCCACGTGGTCCCTACTACCTACGTTGCACCCCGTTCTGCGCCTCTCCTCACCAACCAATATAGCGTCACACACTACGTTCGCAAACTAAAGGACCACGAGGGTGCCCCTGGCATTTACTTCAAATTTGACATCGATCCAATGGTTATTACGATACACCAGCGTACCACGACCTTGATCCAACTATTGATTAGGTACATACAAGTCCTCTCCCAAAGACGGACACTAAATTATGATATTAGGTGTGTCGGCGTCATCGGTGGTGTATTCACCTGCACGTCGTACTTCCTCCGCTTCACGGTCCGCACCATCGAAGCCGTCTCTGGCGTAGACTCATCCCCAGGCATCGTCGCCGCTGAATCAACTGGTGTTAAACGCAAGTGGGCAGGTGGTCACCTCCGCGCACGATCCACCGTCAAGACCGGACGCGTCATACGACAGGGCAGCGGATGGGTCGTCGAAGGCGCCGCAACGCCCTACTCGGCGACGCCTGCCACAGGCGGGTTCGGCCCCATGAGTCCATACCCGTATACGCCGTACTCTGCAACGACGCCCGCCCCGCCACCGCTTCTATCTGCGTCTGCGGCGTCGACGTTTGGTCCCGTTCCCGGCTCGGTGCCCCCAACACCAGGCGTCGGGCTCGGGCTGGGCGCGCCCGCGTTTACGCACAGTCGAACGCCAAGTTTGATGGGTGGGCATTCGAGGACACCTAGTATGATGGGTGGACATGCGGGCACGTTGGGTGTTGTTGGTGCAGATGCTGGACCGGCGGGAGTGCCACTGCCGGCATCGCCGTTCCCAGGGTCGGTGCCCGCGACGCCGATGGTCCCTCCGCCGCCACCCAGGTCTATCAAAAAGGATGATTGAAGGGGGCGGGTATCTTGATCGGATTTGCGCCTGTTGCTTGTTGTTACCTGATACCTGACGATGACTTGGACAATTTTTTAACTTGTATTAGAGTGATAGCGCCATCGTCGTGTACTGCGATTGTCCAATGGTCTGCGTGTGCGGGCTGCCAGCTCCCCTTTGTGTTCATCAGCTTACAGTCTAAGCAGTTCGTGAAACTAGCGAGATCACGTTCAAGGCATTGTTTCGATTTTGGCCTATGTTCGAACCTGGCCCGAAGTATGTAGACCTTGCGAGACGAAGCCGTGGTGCAAGGCACAATTGGATGTTCTACGTACTCCCTTGCTGTACACCATCCGGGTCAATCGATTTCTCGGATGGTGACGGAGAGCCCTCAGCCCATCCCTTCATTCTCCTCTTCTCTTACTGCGGCGGGGCTGGCAGTGGTCGGCGTGCAGTAGACCTTGGGGATAGAGCCACCAGAGAAGGCATAACGGGATGCTCTGCATACCCCTCTGCTGCAGCCATGTTGGGCCCGCTCGTGTGCAAAAAGTCAGGCCAAGCGAGATTCAGAGAGGGCATAGGGTCGCTGACGCACCTTTCCGAACCGAGATTTTCAGGCCTGGGTGGATAGATCGTGGACCCTGCCAGATCATCGCAGTCCGTGGCACCAACCGAGTCGAGCCGATTCGGCTCGACTCGGTTGCGGTGTCAACAGGTCGCACAGGGGCAGTGACGCTGGAGAACAGTTCAAGAACTGTTGGATGGCGAGGATCGTCTCCCCTACAGTAGGTCGCTCCTCTTTGGCCGACCAGCAACATTGAATCAAAGTCTAATGTGCATCATCGATCGCTCGAGACGCTGGTCGGCCTGGTCTATGGCCCTTTGACAAACGTAGGACGACCGCTCATCTTCGGTGACTTCAGACCATGGCTGTCTTCCGGACAACATCTACAAGAAGATCAGTACGAGAGGAAGGAGCACGTGTCCAAAGAACTTGCCTGGAGGCCAACACAACCAAAGGAATATATATCGCTCTTCGTCGTCCGAGTACACGGCTCGTCTGGATCAATCTGAATCTGTTCTGGCGCGATCCGGCGCAAGGCACCTGGCCGTGCGGTGGACCTTTGGAGATAATTCAATGCCTCGGGGATATTCCCTACCAGAGAAGCATATCCGAAATCGGCCAAACGGGCGGTATAGTCTGCATCGAGAAGAATGTTGTTCTGTCTCATCTTTAGCCAACAACGCTGATGCTTTTATTCTGACGTACGCAGTTCAAGTCACCGTGGACGATCGGGATAGAATGCACTATGAAATGTTATCTGTTTTGAGCCGCTAGGATGGTAACGATGACTCACAGTAGTCCAGCCCACTGGGAACATCCAGTAGCTATTGTGCGAGGTCAGAAGGCGCAAGGTAGTCAGCGTCAGGCGAAACGCACAAACTGGAGCCGATGTGTCACATATACATCGTCATCATGCTTTGCTAAGAAGTTCTGAAGAGATTCGTTGTGCATCCACAATGACACCAACGACATAGCATCACACATTCCAAACCTATATGCAATACCCAGGAATGGAACGATATTGATATGGTCGAGTCTTTTCCAGATCCCAAGTTCTCGGCGGAGCATCTGGAAGGCAATTCATATTACATTATCGGCCATGCTACAAATAATTACCTTGGTATGTCTATTACTCCGAGTCGGATCTTCTTCCATCGTGAACTTGAATCGGAACGCCTCCGCTGCAACCTACGAAGGAAAGGTAAATATGAAGCAAAACAAAGTTCAAACCTCGCTCGAACCTCCTTTAGTAAACCATTACACCGGTATCGACACCTATAGACGTCTCCAAAACCTCCTCCAGCATAATAGCGATCGTTGGAATTGGCGATATAAGGTGTGAGATCTAGCGGTGGGGGATAATGAGACCTAATAATGAATATTGTCAGATATACTGCATGAACTGCAAAGGCATACCTGAAATTGGATATTTGATACTGTCCGAGGTGTTCTACGGCCGGCAAGATCTGGTGTATGTTGGCAGGCGCAGCGGGTAGGGGAGGACGAGCTACTGAAGAAAGCTGTTAAGAAGCATAAGCATTACCAGATTAGAATATGCCAGAAGGGAGTGGAGATACCGGTACACCCGAAGTGCTCATCTCACTTCCATGATCGATGCGCTCTATTGTGGACCTTGTAGGTAAAGAAGCCAGCGCTGTATTATGTACAATGGACAGATCAGGGTCATGCTCATAAGCCAGTGCTGGGGGCGCAGCCGACGAGTTTCGGGGAGTTTCGGAAGACCCATCACCATTGTTTCCAGCCGCACAGGGAATCTCCGAGGCAACTTTGCAGCTCACAAGGGCTTGAATAGCCATCGGAGCGTCTCCGTCAGCGAGTGTGTTGTGAGAGAGGGGTAAAGTAGACGTCGATGCATTAAATGTAGCTGTTGGAGAGGCGAAGATTGGAGATAACGGTGCACTCGAAGGGGC
>JBBPLJ010000259.1:3088-22808 GCA_038089715.1 Veloporphyrellus conicus
GGTCAGTTTGCATACCTTTCTACGTGTCATACAACGGTTGGAGGCGAGAAGTGTCCGGATGAGATGATCCATTTCGCGTGGGCGATACAGTTGACTGGGTTCCGCTCTATGATTGGGATAATGTGGGCTGTGGATGATAGTCAGACGAAGAGGGTCACTTCGATATTCTACGACAACATGATAGACAAGTTGGGTCGTCTGGATCGTACCCGTGCCGCTTTCGCGTTGCACACGATCATGTGGACATTATATTGAGAGACGTCTCGGATACTTTACATACATCTCGGTGCCTAGTATAGTGTGTCATTCGCTCTCTCGCTTTGCTTATCATTAGCTGCTATTGTTGAACATGCTATCGATTGTTTTTCCAGGAGCACGTCTGAGGCGTAGGTCGATTGTACAATACGGTGTACCGCTTTCTATCCATTTATCATCATGACTGAATGCCACGTGCGCTAGGCATACCCCTCCTATAACTGTGGATCATTGTTAGGGCTGTGATCGACAGTAGCGTGTTGAGGATCCATACTCGATGTGCATGAGATGACGAACATCAAGCGCTGCTAAGTTCGTGCTTCGTAGCCAATTCAATTTGCACTCATTACATGATTGTACTGAGGGTCTCAAAGTCCCATGTATACAATATACCTGGAGGGGAGACCTTATTCTCAACATTTGCATTCACCAGGCTTGCAAGAACAGCTGGTACGACCAAGTAGCGGCATATGTCAGAAGACGCGCTCATAACGGATGTTATAGACCACATACGTCGTTCCGCACTGGCATTTTGGGTTCCCGCAGCTCGGTGTAGAGCCTTGAATAGGATCTGGCTTCGAGGGTGTATTCTGTAGAGTGATTCCAAGAGGGAGGCAGTCAATGATAACTGTCTCGGTGAAAAAGACACGAGAGTCTGACCACTGATGAAGACATTCGTGCAGTTTAGTTTGGATTGTCGATGGGCGAGAGTTTGGAGAGTTTCGGACGTGAGGAACGGCACAAGACCCCTTTCTCAGCATGACGCACGTTGTTTACTTTTGTTGATTGCAACTGACGTCAGAGGAGTTCTAGTCCCACGTCAACTCTTGTGCGGTGACGAACAGATTGGCGGTCGAGTTGGCGTTATCCAAATGAGTAATTCAAAGTTTGAAGCTGTACTATCATAGTTGGCATGCTGCATGCTTCAACGGGTAGCTCCATCGTGTTGTAGCTTGGGTTGCATATCATGATGAATGTTCGAACCCTATGTAACGGTTGAACGTTGTAGATACAGAGTCATCCACGTGAAATACGGTTGTAGTAAATGAAGAAAGAGTAGCAGAAGGCATCGTTCCATCCTGACACGTACTCTCCAAAATACCGAGGTTCTAAACCTCTTCATGACTCGTCCAGAACTAGTAACCCAATCCTCAGTGTTTCGTCCAGCAGCATTTTTATACAATCTTCTCCCCAAGCAGTTGCGCCCTAAGATCACGACACATCAGAACGAAAACAAACGACTAATAGAGAGCTGGCGTCAGAAACGAAGCGAATCACCTGAATTTGGAAGTGAAATTTGGAATGCATTGCCCACATGTGAACGGTCCTGTTAAATTGTGGTCATTTTGTGGTCAAATTGCGCCCAGCAGCCTGAGGGACAGGCGTCTTGAATGCCTTACATGAAATTCCTCAGTCGATTTCCAAGGCATATGCTCTCGGCGGTGATCTTCCCGTATCGCGTCGGCAGCCTCTTCTCCACCATACCCAGATTATTAAAAGCACAGTGCCACTCAGGCATCGGTGCTCCCTTCGCTTCTGCCTGGCTCGCAAGCTTGGTATCGTCATCCTGTTTTACTCCGGTGGGCGGAGCGCTCTCCATCGCAGTTACCAAATGAGGCAAACAAGGATTTGCTAGATGTCTACCCAAAGATTCCTGCAGCATTTTTGCCGTCGTGATTAGTCTAGCTTTCTCGCTGTGTTCCATCAACGGCCGGGCCATCGAGAAGCGCCATGGAACCAGCGTGAAGGACGATATGAAGTGTGTCCTGAAATTAACGGGTGGTTGCATGTAGCGTTCAAGAGAAACACTGAAAGGAATATAGCAGATTCAAGCGAAGATATACGATTCGGTGTAAGTCAATCTAAATGCGCGAGGTTAATGTACTGCTTACACTGTCGTGGGGGATGCAAAATCAACCTCGGTTGCAGCGGGGATTGGATTCATCTTGATCTGCGCTAAACAATGTGCGGCATGGAATAGCGTCGAAACGGATATTCCCAGCTTTTTTGTTTGCGCAATGACCGCAGCCGTTTCTGATTCCGATACACTAATATTATAACGGAACTGTGCGTCAGACATGTTCAATGGGCGAGACGGAGGAGCCAGGGTGTGGCAAGGCTAGGTTACGCATTATGTCATTAAAATTATCAGAGTAAGATGGAAGCATGAGCAAATTGGGATCAAGCTTACAGCAGTCCGAGCGTTCTGCTCCGCAAACTCCTGCAGGAGCCTCACTCCTGCTGTGTCCCACTCTTTGGACGGGCCTCCAGTCGCCATGATTGGATCGACAGGAAGGTTTTTCCACTCTTCCGAAGGTTCGATTCTGACGTCCATCCCCTCATCAGATATCCATTCGCACATCAAGCTCAGTGCATGGAGTGCAGGCCCCGCGTCAATGATCGTGTGGGGACCATGGAAGTATAGGCCAAATTCCTCGCTGTGATCGCCGCCCTCTTTCGAAGTCGTCAGCAGATAAGTCCTGAGGAGAGTGATAGCACCGTTCCGATCTTCGTAAGGGAGTCGTTTGGATTTGATGCGCTCAACAAATTCGGATGAGTTGAGCGATGCTCCTCGTTCCTCGACGACAAGAGCCAGATTGAGCCATGCTTCACGATCAGCAGACGGAGTGTATATCCAACGTGGAGACGTGACATCCTCTACAGTGCAGGCAATAATAGGACAAACAAAGCTTGTGAACGGAAGTGGAAGTTGACTTCAGATGATCTCGGGGAACGAAATCGCAGCGAAAATGTCCTCACCGAAGTTTGTCGAGAGCTGTGCGAGCGCGATATTTTAGCTCTGCTATCTTCAATGAAGAGGTAAAGTTGACACCAATGCAGACTTCGCCATCTCTGCCAGTAAGCGATGCCCCATGACCGAGGATTCATATTGATAAACATAACACTACTTACGCATCACAGGTATTCCAATATCTCTGCATGGATAGCTCGGACCCAACCAAGGGACTGGAACAAGTGGTCACAATCGATCCGACGATGATATGAAGTGGAGTGGGAACTGACCGAGTGTACACTGGAGGGTCGCGATTGGCATCAAAAACCCATGGTGTCATAAGGGGAGTTGGCCACGACATCCGGCAGGTGGTGGGGTAGTATGAGTTATCCTGAGTTAAATGAAGAACGTCGTTTGCTCGTTCTTGAGTGGCGACTACAAATACGCGCGCGGCAAGTATTGTACAGTCATAGTGAGTCAAAGGACTAATTAATCCCGGCGGGTGCGAGTCGAGTCACAGCCTTATTGTTGCAATGACTTGGATCAGCAAGTGACTCCAACGGGAGTCTCTTTTGATATGAGCCTTAATTCTTCCGTCCAAGTAGAACCCTAGAGACCTTGTCAGACGAGGTGATCCCTGTTGAAAGCATGACCCTCGAAGGTTTTCCGTGGTTATGATGCTGATCATTTCCTAGGCATGCTTTCAATCGCCAGTAAAACGGCCGACTAGCTCAGTTGGTTAGAGCGTCGTGCTAATAACGCGAAGGTCTTGGGTTCGATCCCCACGTTGGCCAGTTCATTTTTTCCTCGTCCTAAGTTTGGACGCTCAAGTTGCCCTTTTTGGATTCCAGGGATCTGATAGCAGTCCGAGACAGTGACACAACTCTACGCCAAAAGTGGTGTCCTCGTCCTCGCCCCCATCCCCATCAAAGTCGCCCTCCTCAATCGACTGTCGCCACTATCGCTGGCGATGTCGTCGGACAAGACGTCTCACCTCATCTCGTTCCCAACTTCGGACTCAGTTCCCATCTCCCCGCTCTCTGTTCCTCACCTTCCTTTTCGCCGCATCTCTCTCCCGGCTACTCCTGTCCCTGCCCCTGCTGCTCACAGACAGTCTGTCGCAAGTATTGCTTCATTCGACTCACTACCGGAAGAGTCAGTCGCGCACCAGCACCGTCGGGCAAAGCGCAGGTCGCTTAACCCAGCTACGAGGTCACATAGACGTGCCCAGGCCGATGACGACAAACAGGCAAAACGGTCCAAAATAATTTTGGAGTTTTATGCCACTGAGAAATCCTACCTCGATGGCCTGGATCTTGTTTACAATGTGTGTGTATATGAATCTGCCAGTGCTGTTCCAAGCGATTGACCATTCACCGCGCTTTGGTTAGCATTTTCTGACGCCGATCCTTTTATCACTGGATACACCCAAACCGTTGTTGACTCGAAGCGAGATAACGACGCTCTTCTCAAACTTTATCGACATCTGGAACTTTCATCATGCATTCTTTGCTGCCTTGTCCAAACGCACTCAACATTCCACGTCACCGTCTAGTCATAATACTCCACTCTCGTCCCTCCTTCTCGCGCATTTTCCATATCTATCACTATATGCCCCATTTATCACAGCCTTTCCTGCAACACTGGCCTTTCTGACCTCGCTCTCGCAGTCATCCACGCCAAACCCAGCGTTTGCGGCATTTTTACGAGCACAGGAATCTCACCCTGCTTGCGCACATCTCAGGTTGGCAGACTACCTTCTCACACCCGTACAACGATGTCCGCGATATCTCTTACTGCTAAAAGACCTACTCGATTCAACTGATACTGATGACCCTGAATGGGGGAAATTGCAAGAAGCCCGAGGGCTGGTTGAGAAGAGTAGGCTTGCAGACTGATTTAGAGCACACACCATCGACTGATTTTCTATGGACAGTCACTATCTCCCTCAATACGTCCCTCGCCGCTCATGCACAAACACTCGCATTGATATCCTTGCAGCGCAACACTCGCGACCTGCCGCCCGCCCTTACCCCGCTTGTCGTCCCTGGAAGGCGCCTTATTAAGCGTGGTACGCTAATACGATCAGGCGGCGAGGGTGAAGGAGCAGGACGAAAGCCGTTCGAGTTCGTTCTACTCAGTGACTACCTAGCATGGCTCGAACGCGAAGAAACCGGTTTAGGCGTTCTCATCCATGATGGAGGAGGCCAGAGTCCTCGTAAGAGGAGGGTATCGATAAATGCGTTCGGTGGCAATGACGAGGAGAAGTGGTTGTGCAAGGGGTACATGAGTCTCGTTGACATAGAGGTGGTGATGGTCATGGATCGACCAAGCGGTGGAGGATCTATAGGCGGGAGCGAGGAGAGGGTCGAGGTGTTGAGCCCAGAGGGATCATTTGCCTTGCATCTGGGTAAGCACCGTCGCTGTCACGTGTTCATTAGTCTTGACCCCTATTCATCAAGGTTACGCTGACGATTCTAACAGTCTCATTTCCTGGGTAGACTCGATCCGGACTGCACGTACCGCGCGCCTAGCGGCGCTCGCGTTGTCAAATCCTGACTCGACTCTCTCAGCCAGTGCTTCGGGTGTCCATCTCAGACGTGCACTGCGTGCTTTTGCGAGTGAGAGCGACGATGTCGACTTTGAACAGAGGTTTGAAGAGGTAGGTATAGGCGATGGAAGCGAGACATCTCTCGGAAATTCGCACGCAGGTTTACCGTTGGTTGGAAAATCCCGCTCCCGCTCTCGTCGTGCGCAACTGGATAATTTTCTCCCACCTATTTGGATCCCGGACGCAAGGACGGATACGTGCATGAGGTGCGGACGGCCATTTGGATTTGTTTTAGACTTGAGGTTAGGCGATGTTTTCGGGTGGGGGTTTGGAAAGGGAAATACCAGTGGAGGTGATGGTAAGCAAACCCCGGGGACGGAACGAGACGGCAGCGAAAGGCACCAAGTTGGGAAGAGGGTGGGAAGTGGTGGTGCTTGGAGAAGGAAACATCACTGTAGACTCTGTGGGCGTGTCGTTTGTGCGGCGTGTTCTGGCAAGGTATTTTTTTATTACCCCGTCGCACCCTCGGAGCGCTAACCGGTTCTTCCAGACATTTTTCATAACCCAAGAGGATGGCAGTGCATCGCCAGCACACAAGAAGCAGAAGGCGAAAGCTGCTCGTGCTTGCGAGGAATGTTATGAAGCAGCCTTCCCGCTCATCGTATCATCCCGGACGGGTCTCGAGCCATTATTTCCCGCGTCGGACGCACCACGACCCTCTTCTTCCAGCCAGACACCATCAGACCGGCCGTCCACGCCTCAAGCCGAAGAAGACCCCGACAGGCTCCACGACATTCATCCGTGGTTGTCGATCCCATCCCGTCAAGCGGTCGGCAAGGATATTAGCGAAGCGCTGATGGCTATGGACCTCGGTTCTAGCGTGAGTGCGCTGAGCCGGAGTTCCTCACGAGCGGCACTCAGCGCTAGCCCTTCCCGAAAATCGCGCCTCAGTACAAGCCCCACGAAAGCGGGCAGCCCACTGAGAGATACGCACCCGCAGACCCAGGCATATGGGGCCTCCGGGAGTGCCCCAAGCAGCCCCTCGAGACGTGTTGTGCATCTCCCTCGCATATCTCCCGGGGACTCGGAGCCCAAACTACAAGTACCTTCCCCTCTGCCCGGCACGACTCCCTCGGAGGCACTGGATGGAGACCAAGAGGATCGTGAACACGTTCCGACGCGTCCAATCCGGGCCCGCCCATCCTCGATGCGCCCGCGAAGCTACCATGACATTCTCGAGGATTTCACTCTACACGAGCGCGGTTTCAGCATACCCTCTTCGATTTCAAGTGCCCCTGGGGCTGGTCTCGGTTCGGTGAGAGAGGGGGAAGACGAGGCTAATGGAGAACAAGGCAGTGGAGATGAGGATGGGGAAGAGGGTGAGATTGGTCGACCGCAAGAGGGATCGTCTGATTCTCCGTTATATGACTGTCGTCACCCGCACAAGAGTGTAGGGGGGCAAGTTCCAGCGGACGAAAGGGAAGGTGTGCAACTGCGAGAAGACACGGCGAGACGCCGGAAACGGTTTTCGGTGCCTGCCGTTGCGCTGCAGACTGCACCTGTGTTCGCACGTTCGCGGCAAGACACCGATGGAGGCAATGCCGAGAAGCGACGATCTGCTCATATACACGGAGGGGAAAGGGATAAGGGCAAGAAAGAAAGACAGGGGGAGAAGGAGGGATCAGCGGTGGGATTGCTCATGGAAGTGTTGCGCGGTAAAGTCAAGTATCCGGGAAGAAGCTCGTAGCATGACAGCTCGTTGCCAGGGCCTACTGATGGGATAACTTCGCGGTATTCTATTGGACCTGATACACTGTTGTTGTAAATGGTATGTACAGTACGATGGAAGACCAAGACCGAGCCTTCTAGATGATAAAAAAAACTGCCCTGGCTGTACTAATGTTACAGTAGGAAAAGATGTGATTTCGATGTATCGTGTGAGATGTGAGGTTAAGTAACTAAAAGCTCTTTGGAGGAGTATGGACACTTGACCAAACCGGGAAACTTGATGAGTTCGTTTCCAAAGTCTACTTCTGGCAGTCGGCCAGGAAGGAAAACATTTCTTTCATTGTGCAGGCCTTGAATGCGTCATCTGTCTTTGCCACGCACCTCCTATGGTGCTTCCGCATAGAATCGATGCGAGAGAAATCCAATCCACAGCTCGGGCAGAACACCTTGTTATGCAAGTGAACAGTAAGAATATGACGTGGGATACTCTCTTTTCGCATCGTCCTTCCGCATGTCGCCCAGAGGCAACGAACCCGGGCCATCTTGACCTTGTGTGCAGCGCGCAAGTGTTGGCTGATCGCATCTTTGGTGCTTGCCACGACCGCATCGCATGGGGGAGCGTTGTCGTCGGACCACCGGCAGAAATGAACAGAGGCGGACCAGTCAATATCGACTTTTGCCCCGGACCGTCGTCTTGGGCTATGGTAGAGACCGAGGGGATAGTAGGGTGTATGACGTGAGGGAGGCACGATGGACAGAGACGCCGGCGCACTGACGCGTTTGCTCGGTGAGAAAATGCTTGTCTGTTTCTGGTCGCGGCTCTCCGCCTGTGTGATAGCGTAAACCGAATGAGGTATGGGCATCTCTGCCATTCCATCACATGGTGCCTCCTCGCAAACAGAGATATAGCGAGGAAGTAGTGGCAAACAATGCATTGCACTATCAGGAGAGGGCAGCTGGCGGGAAAATGATGTGGTAAAAGATTGTCCGTCCGCCTGGTTCAATGTGCTCATTGCAGATGGATAAGTAATTTGATCTAAAGACCAAGCGGATGCGGGCACGTTTATTCCATACAGGCTTGGAGTATTTTCCTGGGATGGAATACGTATACGAGCAATATCTAACGCCACAAATTGTCAGTGCATGAGCTGCGTACAAAAAGAGCCTGTAGCTTACCGGAAGTCATTTGTGGCGAGACTGTTAGCAGACCAAATGCATAGTCGCTACACTCTTCACTGTAATAGCAATCGTCATGAAAAATGGGTCCCAATGACGATACTCATCCAGGACTCACTAAGAATGTGTATCAATTCCCGTGTCAGCGAGAGGATGGCTGCTTAAAGATTCCTGCTTGCTAGGAGTGTACGACATCGTTGCGTGGGCTCCGAGTCTGCTGTGAGTGAACTGTCTTTAGGTGACTGAAGTGCATGCGTTCCACCTTTTATACACTTGGCCGCTCTCAGGGAATGCCCATTGAATGGTAAGATATCAGGCCGTCCCGCTGGTGATAGGCCACCCGACATCTAAGAATATCCTTCATGTTGGTGCTTGATTCAATGCACTGGGACCGTGCTGTCAAAATGCGAGGAACGAACCTCAAAGTTGGCTGCTAAGCATCATCCTAGATGACCAAAAAGAGGACTAGAACGATCAGAATGACAGCTCGACCGCTCAACTCCCATCATATGCCATGCAAAGGAGATATCCTGGTGCCCAAAACAGTGGAAAATGGAACGGCCACTTTTTCGTGCTAAACCAAAAACAAGACGAACACCCGCAATGCCGTTTCTATGACGTCATGCTCTAATGGGTGCAATGAGGGGCTTACCGTATTTATCGTCACAACCGATTCGTCAGGCCGTGTGACGCAAGACAAGGTTTACCGGGAATTTCGTTCATCATTTCGTCAGGCACAGAGACTAAATCACATTTCCAAATGGGTGCAGCATGAAGAAAATTCTTAATAGTATCAGATATGGCCGAATTTAACTCACAATTATTTAATAGGGGGACACTCAAAGTTGAGCGAGGTCTGCACCGCCAACTGCGACTCCCTGTAAATAGACTTAAATATTACATAATATGACCTTGAATAAGATTGAATAAGTGAGTCTTCGAAGATAGTGGGAGGAGCAATGGTAATTGGCCACATCTTGTACACACTGCCGCGCTAGGTTCAATGTATTGGCATTAAAGATATCGGGTATGACAAATAGCAAGAATAGTGCTGATATCAACGTGAAAGAGCTGTAGCATCTCTTCAGGGGATATCTCGGGCTGCATGAGAGGCTTTGAGAGCTTGGATGCTCATGTAGAGTGTAGACTAGATACATAGCAAGGTATTGCTCTGTTGAGCCATAACAGACATTTCGAACCAGTAACTTTTGATTCTTGAATGTATCGGTACATATATTACTACATATGGCTCAAACGGGTGGTCGAAGTTGGTACGGTGCGATGCGAACCTCGCTCAACTTTGAGCATCCCTAATAATTGAACGTCATTACAAAATACATGTACCTACACCTGCAAAACAATCTCCAGACGTTGTACGAGCTCCGTCACCTGTACCATTTGCCTTCCCTAGGCCTATGGCACTCGATTAAGTCTTAATTAATTGATTTTGTCGATCGAACACGTGACGCGTAGTAGGAACTGATTTTCGTCATTTTGAGGCCCGTGTGACGCGTGACAGACGAACTGATTGTAATGATACAGTAATTTCACCGTGTTGTCGCCAAACCTCCATGGAGCGATCCAGATACGTATACCATTATCCATGGTGTCGTAGGTGGTGGCAGGCGAGCGGCGGGGCATCAGGAACTCACCTGTGAACAACATGAAGGGGGAGATTGGCTAATAAAATGAATTGAATGGCGGCTTAGAACAACAACGGCTCAACCACCAAACCCTGGTGCCACCTCTTCTCATCACGTATCTGCTAATAAGGATGTCAACCGTGGGTACATCTGTCATTCTACATCATACCATCTACACATCACAGCGAATGGCCATTGACTCCTTCCCAAAGGGTTCGATCCATTTGTGGGATAAACAGCCGTTTGATACCTGTCCAAATGTAGTTGGACACAGTCACATTGTCGACATGGTCCAGGAGTTCCGAAGAAAACGGTCCTCTCCACTTATGGAGGCTGAAAGCATGGCCCGAACTGATCAAGCAGATATAATAGATTTGGACAAACTGAAGGAGGGCACTGATGCGCAGGAAACAAACAGACGAGCTGACCAGCCGTCTGCATGATTCACTTCAGTCCGATCATACCGGAGACTTTTCAGAATCTTAGATCGGCTTATGTGATCTACCTTGTAAGGTATGGGGCCCTTTCCATGGCTTGCAGTGCGGCGCAGCGGTGGCAGCTGTGAGGGACGCCCTAAAAAAATTAATTTGCGCCAGGTATAGTCAGAGTACCCAACCCTTGGCTCCATTCGACAAAGCGACTGGGCGCAAGCATGCAAACGTAAATGGCGGAGGTAACATTAATGGTGGAGTGACGGGCTGCCGAGTCAAGTGGCACCGAAAGGTACCACAATGCTGTGGGAATATAACCACCTTGACTGCACCGAGGCTGATCATTGCGATCAACTGTACAAAAGCCTTCGCAAGTTCAGAACTGCTACATCCAACGAATTTTACCAGACTAACCAGACTAGGTGACGTGTGGAGACGGTCGCCTGTCGCGAGCGTACAAAACAGAGGACCCGCATCCAAAAACGTCGACGATAGAACAGGCAGATATATAGCGGTGCTCGTTTCAGCCCAATACATCAAGAGGGCCATGTCATCATATAATCAAGGGCCGCCGTCTGAACGGCGTAGATCGTTGGGTCAACGACACCATTGCTAGTAACCAGATCCGAACAGTGGAAACGGTTTCCATTGTAGATGGGCTGCGTGTTCGTGCAAGGCAGCCAATGCTTGTTCAAGCTGTCTGTGGAGACGATAGCTCCTCGCCAAGGGTCACCTGTAGGCAGTCGCACAGTGAGCAGCAGCCGGAGGTCAAATGGCAAGTGTATGTACGGGGATCATTGGCAAAGAAGAGTCTATCTATGCTAACATCCCAGCCTTCGTACAGGCTGTTCACCTCACCAATGGAAAGTGTCGGTGGAAAAGAAAATTTTTGCGGGAAAATGTTGACGCATTGCCTTGAACCCGGAAACACACTTCGCCATATATGGGCCGTAAAATCTGGCTCATAATGATGGGTTGACCCTCGGGAGGACCAACTTGGTAAAGCTCAATTTCGTTGCACGCCAATCAGGCCCAGGAGCGGCCCGGATTATTCACGACGACGTTCGTCCAATACGGTTGACTGGCATTGTTGGCGCCAATGTACGCCCTAGCTCACAGTGGCACTCCAATCAGCGTGCCGCTCGCTATAACTATAACAGGGCGCTTACTCGACATCGATGGTTCCACACACTAAACAAATACGTGAGCAAATGTCAGATTCTGTTACTGTTCCGACCACCGTTCCTAGTAACCACTTACCACATGAGTAGTAGGCGCTGTTCCAGAACGACCCCCATGGATTGAATGGCATCCTCAAGTCCCTAGCCGGTCGGGGGTGCGCTGATGCCGTCCTTCACTTCCAACACATCACACAATTGGAAGAACATGGCACCGGGACTGGTATCATGCTATATGTCCTGCCAGTCAAGCAGGCTATTTTGCACTGAATTTGTTCTCGTCAATAATGAATTTTATCTCGAAGTACTGACGAGCAGCAGCAAAGTTGTTGACATGCGAGAGGTTGTGAAACTCAAATGCTTCCTGCAGAACTTGGAGAGCAGCCTTGTCTTTGTCAGCGTAAATCTGGTCGAGGTATGCAATGACAACTTGAATATCGGAAGAACAATTTTGAAGCATATAATCACGAATGGGTGTGAAGTAGTCGCTGTGCACATGAGGACAATCAGGGGTGGAAACACAGGTATTGAACGCGCGCTATATTGCTTCTACAATCGCTGATGCATAGCCTGCATAGTAGACACTGGGCTTACCATCCGTGGTGATTCAGAATGCAATTTTGAATTCGTCGTGGAATCAATCTATTTCACCATCGTCCAGCTTGTGAGAGCACCTAAGAGCGCTCCTGTTCTGCATTTTATTTGACTACATATCCACGTGCTGCTCACCACAATAACTTCCGCCAGTCAAGACCCATTGCGTAGTGTTGGGCTTGATGTTGTCACCCCACTGGCATAGGGAGGTTAGCAGTCTGAGCAAAGCAGGCGAGGGCGTCAATGACTTGTTAGATTGTCAGAAACTCGAGAGTCTGGGATGTAAGGTTGTCATAAGGGTTGGAGTACCCAAAGAAATGGATGATAACAGCGCCCTGTTGCTGCTGAGCGATCAACCATTTATAAGCATACCGCCAGCGTCAATCCCGCCTGGGGTCATAAAAATGATACGACCACCTAGAACACTAACTCATAAGCGTCTACCTCCAATGGAGAGAGGGAAAGAGAGCAAAATACCAGTTTGATAGAATTTCCCAGTTCACCTAGTAACGTTACTAGAAGGCACCAAGACCGGAGTTGTTGTGGTCAATTAGTTGGTCGAAGTAGTGTATGGTCTTGATGGGGGAGAACATTATCCCGTTCGGGCTCGTGAATGAGCGACCGGGTACGGGATGCCATGTTTGCCGTGCAGCATAGCACTTTAGGTTGCATCTGCAAAGGAGATGACAAGCAATGCCGTCAGTATCATAGTAGTGAATACTATCATTCACTGAGGACTCCTCGCTGAGGTCACGTATTCGCACGAGAGTGATATCCTGGAAATACGTACCCTGGCCTCTACGCGAAAAAGGGTGCACCACAGGAAGCCTTTGGTACTGTACATGGGGTAATGAAATGTTCCATGTGTGCGCCTGGCAGATGTCACCTCAGACGAGGGCAGGTTGGATGACCTATGTAACTAATTGGTAAGTCGCTCGGCAGTTTGTGGTAGGCCCAGCCTTCAGTACCGTTACAGTAGCCGCAAACTGCCCTTGTCCCGAGTCAGGCTTAGAGGATCATCTCTTATATTAGGCTCAGGCTGACTTGTTCTATCGTACTTCGTACCAATCCGAAATATGTACATTTTTACTTTCCTTCAAGTTGCGTTCGCGAACTGACATTTCCATTCAATCACAGCCTTGTTCGATGCTTACTTCAAGATACTCCCTACTGACCCATGCCATGAATGTTCCGACACCAAATACATACCTATAGCGTCCGCCGTCTTGCGCTCGCATTAGCGGCTTCGTTTTCACTCGTTTCCACATGTGCGCCGCTTGTTGCGCCATCCGCCCGGTATCGTTTCCCTTTCGTGTCAACGCCGCCGCCATCACTTTGGTCTCTGCTTCACGCTCGACGTCGTTCAACAACTCCTGCACTTCCCTATGGTCCCCTGGCCCAATACCGCGTCGACGTGTCCGTTCGTGTGCCCCTGGTGCGCCCCGGCTTGTTGCTTAGGTCGCATGGTATGGTCGTTGCGTCATCTCGTTCGCATGGCCGGCCAGGACCGGCCTTGGGTGTCTTTAGGTAAGTTCACTAGACTCTGTCATTCCGACAGTCCGTCCACTGGCACCTGTTCTTTCCGCAGTTTCTTCCATTATTTTCATCGCCGTTAGACGTTCTCGATGTCGTCGTCTCGTCATGGGAAGGTTCATCCTCTCTGCTTGTAAGGAATCATACTCCCCACTCCACCTCAAGCTCCATGCTCGGGGGTTGTACCGTCACTGCCTGGGTATGTCTTATCGTGTGGGTATGTTATATGCAGTGTTCTTGAGTCGGTTCGTTCTGGCCACTGGATTGCTAGTGTGATTGACCGTATCTCATGACTGGCACCACTGGTTGCGGAGTCCGTCCTGCTCCGTTTGCCATTTTCGCTACCTTCCCACAAGCGTTAAGAAGCAGCGCTCCCGCTTGACAGCCGTTCTTTTGCATCGTCCGACACGACGATCTTCTCCCAGCCTAGACAACATCGGCCTACGTAGGTGTATTCCATTGCTGACGGACCTCGGTCCTTCTTCTGGGCGTGCTGAGCCGGAGTCCTTTGCGAGCGGCGCTTAGTACCAGCCCTTTTCGAAAATCACGCCTCGGTACGAGCCCTATGAAAGCGTGCGGCTCGCTGAGGGATACGGTCGCAGGCGGAGGGATATGGAGCTCCCGGAAGTGCCGCAAGTAGCCACCCAAGGGTGTCCTGCATCTCCCCCACCCGGAGACTCGATTGTCTTCTCTTCTGACCGGCCCAGTGTCCCGACACGTTCGATCCGGGTCCGCCCGTTCCCGACTCCCCCGCGGCACGTTCGAGGATTTCAGTCTGTACGAGCACAGTTTCAGCATACCTCTCCAATACAATACAATACAAAGAAGCGACGGTCTGCACATATGCATGGGGGAGAGAGACCTAAGGACAAGAAGGAAAGGCAGGGGGAGAAGGAGGGTTCCGCAGTGCTGCGCAGTCAAGTTAAGTATCCGGGCAGAAGCTCGTAACACAATAGCTCATTGCCAGGGTTCAAACGTTCACTGATGGTATCTCTGTGCTGTATTCTGTTTGACCTGATATATTGCTATTGTAAATGGGTGTGTACACAAATACGACGACTGTATCCATGGAGGACTGAGCCTTCTATATACTAAGAATACTGCTCCAGCTGCACATTACAGTAGGAAAATTAAGATCTCGGTATCAAGAATAATATCATATCAGATTCAAGGCAAATTCAAAAGCCCCTTCTATGGAACTTGGCCTGATAAATTCATTCGAGTCTAAGCTACGGCAAGAAACTCAGGGCGAGGACATCTTCCATGGTGAGTCTGGAATGAGTATTTTGCCTTTGCTACGCACGTCCTCCGGTGCCTCTGCATAGAATCGACGCGAGCAAATCCTGACCCGCAACTCGGACAGAGTGCCTTGTTCTTCAAGTGGACCGCATGAATATGACGTGAGATGCTATCCCTTCGCATCATCTTCCCGCACCTATCCCAGAGACAACAGATCTGGGTTATCGTTTCCTCTGCAACGGGACGCTGGGTTATCCTGATCCCGTGGGCAGCTTGCAGGTGATGCCTGATCGCATACTTGGTGCTCGCTACCACCGCGTTACATGGTCGAGCGCCATCGTTAGACCATCGGCAGAGAAAAACAGAGGTAGACGGATTGGTTTCGGCTTCGGCTTCAGCCCAGGCCCGTCCTCTTGTGCTGTCGAGGCCGAATGGATCATAGGGTGCATGACGCGGGCGGACCGACCGAAATCCTGGCAGGAGTCTGGACGTATCGCGTTTGCTCCGTGAGCAAGTTGTCGTTTGTTTCTGGACGGAACCGCTCTCCGGCAGTATGACAGGGTGGAACGGTTGCAGTACGGGAGCCTCCGCCATGCCGTCACGCGGTGCTTCTTCGCAAACAGAGATATAGTGAGGAAGCGGTTGCAAATAATGCACTGGGTTGTCGGGAGAGAGAAGCTGGGGAGTAAATGAAGTAGTGATAGGTTGTCCGTCCGTCCGATTCAACGTGCTCGTTGCAGATGGATCAACAATGATTCGATCTGTAGACCAAACTGGCTCGGATTCGTTTATTCCGTACAAACCCAGAGCATTTTCCTGGTGTGCCCGTGGGATATCTGACAACACAGGTTGTGAATGCCTAAAAAACGTACATGAAAGACTGCATAATTTACCGGCGGCCATTTGCGGCGGGTCCGTTGGCAGATCAACTGTATAGTCGTTATGCTCAATGCTATAATGATGAGACAACTTTCGTGAAAAACATTTCGATGACAGCACTAATCTAGGACTTACTAAGAGTATGCATCGATTCCCGTGTCAGCGAAAGGACGACTGCAGGAAAATTCTTGCTCGTTAAAAATATATGTCATCGTCGTGTAGACTGCTGTGAGTGGACTGTGTGTAGGCCGCTCAAGCGCGTCCATTCTGCCCTTTTATCCATGGGATCCGATTCCAGAAAGAACGTTCTGGCCGATCAGGCCGCCCTGCCAATAGGCCACGCAATGAGTTGGTAGCATCCAAGAATACACCAGCACCGATCTCCTATGTTGGTATTTGATTCAATGTTTGAGCCCATGTTGTCAAACAGCCGGGAATGTGGCCTCAATAAACTCAAAAGTTGGCTGCCGATCGACCATCGTCCTGGAGAAATGATTAAAACGACAGCCCAATATCATGACGCTTTGCCAGTGTAGATAAAACGAGTACTATCACGTGATTTCACCAACTGCCAACCTCTGCAGAGTGGTCCAAATACGTATCCCCTTTGCCCATAATGCCGAACATGTTGTGTAAGCGGGAATGAGCAACTGCAGGCACCATAAATAGGGGGATTGGCTTATGAGCTGGACAAGAAGTTTGGCATGACCAGGTTAACTACGGGCTTGCCAACAGCCAACCCACGAGGCACATGCATGACGAGCATGGAAGGCTGTCTCCGTTGGCGCAAGAAGTTTTACCAATTTAGGATACTTATCATGTACTGCGGAAAATCGATAATTATCCGAACATGAGCTTGCCAAGGGGTACGTGGGAAGGTGGACTGCACCGCTCGGTCAACTGAGTCAAAGCCATCTCTATTAGTAAGTTCAAGCCGAAATGTGGACCAAAGGGGGCGATTGAAATTTATTGGGAAATGGTTTGCACCTCAACGTATAGGAATGAGCGCGAATCTCCGATACAGTGCCCGCGATTAGAACGGCGAGAGTAGACTACGAGGAAGTAACTATTGGATTATTATAAGCGAAATATCCATCAATATGAACGGATACCGGGCCTGGTGCGATCCTCTAAAGGATAATCTCGTAGTCTATAACTTGAAGTCGTTATAATTTACCTGTCGCATATAGGGCTATATACTTACGGGAAGTTATGCATGTCCATGCGCCATATGGTTGAGCAAGGTAGCGTCTCTCGTGAACGTTTCCGGGCAGTGCGGGCAGGGCCACTTGACGGGGACGTGTTGTTCCCTCACGTGCCTTTCGAGACTGTTCTTCTTCATTGGCTTGCCAAAACATTCGTGCCAGAGACACCGGTATAACTGCGAATCGTCGGTGACTCCGTGACAATGATGCAAGTGGTTCTTCAAATCCTTCCTTTTTACGGTGTCGCCACAGAGTATATCAAGGTGTACCCATTGGCAGGAGACCGCCTTTTCGTCAATTCCATTCCTGATCAACTTGAGCGTGTCCTACCATAGATCGCGTTATGGGTCGAGCCAAGACAATTGAGAGACAGTGCATACGTCTAGTGTCCAGTCTTGATTGTATAAGCTTGGGTCGTCCATGTCCATGTCGAACGAAATTGCTGGGGAATGATGGCTCGACGTCGAGCATTTTATATAGGATACTCATAGGACCGATACGCGCCAAAGCTTTGTAGGAGCCCTGCCAGCGGAAGGCTCTGGGTTTGATGTACCATTGTCTCCATTAATGTCTGGGAGAGGTGTTGGCATTGGCGTGTCTTGGACCTTTGGGCGTTGGTTTGCGGAGCCGCACACGAGGTCGTTGGCAATGAAGAACCATTGGTAGAGTGATAACGGATTGAGGTCTTGTACGTGTACCGTTGTATTCGGCCTTCTTAAAAGAGGGTGCTCAAGGAAAATCTTGTTGTGGGACACTGATGGAAAAAACCAGCGGCAAAAAATTAACCTCGTTTTACCCCATTCTTGCCAGAAAGACCAACAGTTTGCGAAACTCGGTTCAATTGCCGCGGCCTGCAAACACAGAGGACCTTGCGGACTAGTTCATTAGACGAGCAGAACGATGATCCGAGCCAGTATCCGAAAAGGGCGCCGCGAGCTGCAGGTCATCTGATCGATCAAAGAGTTAGACGATGTACCGTGGGCTCTCTCTGCCCGTTCATTCCTGCAACCTCTCGTATCCAGTCCATACACACGACTTTGCTTGGGTATAGACCTAAATGTCAGGCTACTCGCGCCTAGTCTGGTGACCAGCCCCTTTCGCGCCTGGGAACCGCTCGTTCCAATTTAGAACCAGTTCAAGATGACACGCCATCCTGAATGCCATATTGGTTAACAGGTTCGTTCCATGGACATATCCCATACTTGTTCTACCTGATAGACGTTAGAGTTTGGACGCATCGTGATTGCGGAACCATGATGCAGTCGATCCTCTGATGCGACTGTTTCGCATATATGCGCACTAGGACAGACCTTCTTGATATAAAAGTCGAGGCGCCCTTCTCAGGTATCAGTATGTATCAATCTGTGAGAGGAATCAGACACTGGTCTATCTAGCTTAAATCGGTAAGGGCAAGAAGATGCACCCACACGTGCTTCTACCGGTACAATTGAACCGTTCTAGCCCAATCTGATGTATATTTTGTGTACGACGAACGTACCTTTAAGGAGAGCTTCATCTTGCCGCAACCGCAAAGAACTAACAGTCACCAACCCCAACAGCCGGTTGATGGTCGGTTTGCTTAGACTAAGCTGCCAAGAATCAGTTTGTCAAGGTCCAAGCGCTTCTTGGCACGACCGCGACAAACAGTTATACAGACCAGGGCTCTAACCGAGAGACGCAGCTGAGTATTGTCGCTCGTGACCCAGGTCGTGGTAGCATGACTGTGCTTAGCTTGGTAAGTGTAACATTTGCCGAGCGTCCGACGGTCCAGGCCTTGGCCCGACTCTCTGGTTCTACTGTAGTCATGTGAATGTCCTTTCAGCCTCCCTATAAACAAAATTTCCTCCTAGCTCAATGTTTTCTTTTTTTCTTTTTTTTTTCTTTTACAGGCTCTCAGCTTACCCCAATAATTGTACAATGGTTCTATACTCAACGGCCGTATCCCAACCCCGGCAAGATTCCGTTGAATGGTGTTGATTGCTTCGGGACAGTGCCCTGCATCTAATATGCTTGCAACATGAAGAAAGGGCTCGCGATAAGCATACCACACTACGCACGCCCTTTGCCTTGTGCCTTGAATTGGTGTCATGGGATTCTGACCCTCTAAAAAGGACTCGATGGCGTTAGCGTGTCGATTGGCCAATTCTGTGTGCTTAATTCGCGAGCGGGTAGTGGAGGCCGTGAGGGCCGGTGTCTAACTTATGTAGCGTGGCTCGCTGCTTGCGTGGCCTTCTCAGGGACGGAAGGACCGCGAACCTTCATCTAAAGCTTTGGCCTACTCTGATGGCTCTGATATGTTATGCACATGGTGTTGAGAGGCTGACCTGTGACCACTCATGCCATGTGCTCCTCAGGGATGCTATCCCTCCTCCCTGGCCGCTGTACGGGACTTCGTAACAGATAACCCCGACCCCAGAGACCTTTGCAAGTCGGTGGGTATATTGTCTTCATACCTCCTAAAGCGCAATTGACACTCGTGCAAGGGCTCGCTGCGCGCTTACTTAAACGGGGAATGAGACCAACTTCAATATGGACGCCATATCTGTGAATGCGAGGTCCTCGCCATGCTCTTCC
>JBBPLJ010000262.1:9094-29973 GCA_038089715.1 Veloporphyrellus conicus
AGCCTCACAAGCTACCATATACTCTTCTTCAGTGGTAGACAAAGTAATAATGTACTGGTACTTGAATATCCAGGAAATAACTGCAGTGCCAATTTTGAAAATATAGGCACTAGTGGAGTGCCCAGAGTCCTTACAACTGCCCTGATTGGTATCAGAATAGATGATGAATAGCTAGGAAGGGGATTAAGAAGGATCTGGTGCATATATAATGAAGTAGTTACAAGTTCCCTTGATATAGTGGAAAAAATACTTAATAGCATTCCAATAGGCAATTCTAGAATCAGAGGTGAAGAATATGAGCTAGCCAATAATGTAGGAGATATGTAGGCAAGTTGTGCAGCAGAAATACTATAAAGAGTCAATAGCACCTCTATAATCCACAAAATGCATGAAATTGCACTCTTCTAGGGTTCTGAGATGCTGTTTGCATGATACACACAAATCAGGAGTTATGGGCATAGACACAGAGTTGCAATCATTTAAACCATAGCATGCAAGCATGTTATTACAGTATTGGGCCTGAGAAATAGATAAGAACTGTTTTAAATGGTTTTAAGTGATTTAGATGCCCAACAGCTCAGTGGTGGGCCCAACATCATGTAATTTGAAGTGGAAGGCAAGATCAGCAATAGCCTGCTTGATTCCAGGAAAAGAGGCAGATATAAAGGTTATATTATCCACAAAGACAGATAAAATGATGCAGATGTTACCTTGAACAAATATATAGATAGCAACATCAGAATAAGTTTGTTTGAAGCCCATGGACTATAAGGTGGGATATATCTTGGGATGCCAGTGATTTCTCCCTTGCTTGGTATCATATAGCAACTTCTTCAGCAAACAGACTATCTCTTTGGAGTTCTCTTATGCAAATCCCCCTAGCTGCTCCATATAGACATGACAGTTCATCTCAGCATTTAGATATGTATTAGAGATATCTATATATCATAAGTGAAGGTTATGGTATTAGATAGCTATTCTAGGCAGCTGAAGTCTAGTGGAAGAAACTAAAGAGTTCTAATACTGGACTTACAGGTTCTATAGAATATAATCCAAACAATGAATATCTTGCAATTCCAGTGATTTCTTCCTTGTTTGGTACCATATAGCAACTTCTTCACCAAATAGACTGTCTCCTTGGAGTTTTCTTATGCAAATCCCTCTGGCTGCTTCATATAGACATCACAGTTCATCTCATCATTCAAGTTCCCATTAGAGATATCCACAGATCAAAGGTGGAGGTTATAGATCACAGGCCATATAAAAATGATATGCAAACTGAATAAATGCATAGTAGAGGTAAATACCTTAAGGTATTCAAATTCAGGATACTGGAAGAAGCCCTGGGCAATCAAACAACCTTTATATTGCTCAAAAGAGCCATTAGTATGATATTTCTGGGTAAATATCTATGTAGAACCAATAACTGGGTGATTTTTTGGTCTAAGCACCAGAATCCATATCCCATTTATTTTAAGCCTTCAATTCTGCCATTGCAGCCTTTTTCCACTCCTAGGCATCCTTCCTATGCAAGACATCTGTAAAAGATCTAGGATAGGATAAACTCACTATAAAGTACTGTATAGAGTCTGCTTTTTACCATCTGAGTCATTCTCATCATATTTAAGCTGAACTAGGCCTAGCATCTACCAATCTTGAGATTTCTGGCAATTCCTAGCCAGCAGGTGCACCCCAATGCCTATGGAACTAGCAGATTTGGAAGGAGGAGTAATAGAGCACTTTAACTCTGGAACAAATGATGCTAGCTCCTTGGCATTCTTATCTATATGCCCCCTTAAGGAGGTAGTAGCTCTGGACCTGGGAGCACCTTATCTTCCTCCAGATAGTCAGGCAGGTCAGAAGGAGCATATGGGGTGGCTAAAGGAACTTTAAAAACATTTATGGATAGTTCAGAAAGTGAAGAGAGTACTTTGGCCACTACATTTGCAAGTGCAGGAACTTTTAGCATATAAAGGAGAACTACAAGGCGTTGAGATACTCTGAGAAGCATTTAAACCAGGCTAATTTGGCCATAATATCCCCAATTTCAAAAACTAGCAGTGAAGGCACTTAAGAAGTGGTAGAATAAGTTGAAAATACAAGTTTTTATTTCAATGATTCCAGTAACCCTCTATCCCTACTATAACTCAATGATGATATTGATTGAAATATGATACAGGTGCCACTTCTCATATGATGCTATATTGCCACTGACTTTGTAATTATACTCCCAAATATGTTCCAATCAAACTTGCAGACAATACTATAGTATATTTAGCTGGGATTGGTTCTGTGGTATTTCATCCAATATTGGAGGGAAAGAAAAGGAGACCAGTCAAGTTTAGCAATGTTCTGTGTATTTCAGACCTTTGAAAGAACCTTCTTGCTATTTTGTACTAAACTTGTCGATTTGAGTTTATTGTAACCATTAATTCATCATATCTTTCCTTCTCCAGAGCTGATAGACCATCCCTCTTTGTTGTGCCCATTAATAAGCAAAATACTACATTTCTGAAAGATTTAACAGAGCCTATTACTAAATTTGTGTACCTAGCAACAACTGCAATACTGAATTTATCTCTTTGACATTGCAGAATGGCTTACCATAACTTGGGTAATGTCAAAGCCCTATATGAGTGCAAAATGGTCACTGAAATGCATCTGGATGTCAAAACTATGCCAGATCCTATCTGTGAGCCATATTTGGCTGGCAAGATACACACAAATCCATTTTCTAGTAGTTCCTAACATGCTTTCTAACCTCTAGAACTTATCCACAGTAATATACATACTGTTCCCTATTCCTTTTTCTTAGGATTTAAGTATTGGGTCACATACATCAATGATCTCTCCAAATTCCAGTTTGTTTTGCTTATAAAAGTCAAATTGAATGGTTTGCTGCTTTTAAGTAGTTTAAGGCATTTATAGAGAATTAAACAGAGAGGAGGATCAAAACTCTAAGGAACATTAAGGAAGAGGAGTATATGAGCAAGGAGATGCTTAAGTTTACCATTGCCTATGGTATTAAGCCCCTCTATAAACTTTGGAACAGATACAAACTAAATGTTTCTTATTTTAGAGTATGGAGATGTACTATCTATATAGATATTTAAAGGGATAAATGACCAGCTTTTACTCCCCACTATAAAAAGTACATCTTTATTGGCTATTTAGAGGGTTACAAGGGCTGGAAGTTCTATAGTCCAACTACTAAATAAATAGTATTCTCTAAATAAGCTGATTTTGAAGAATAAACAAGTGTGACTCACCTACTACCTGGTGTAACTTACCCTATCCATACTAGTATGATTCATCCCAATAATCGCACCACCCCTACACTTCCTATGTCTGAAAGTGCCCTCTACAATCCTCCAGACCTTTTTTATAACACTAATAAAAATGAGAAGCAACCTATTGTATAGATTCTGCCTTTTTAGAGGGAGTAGGATAACAAGGATGGTGAGAAACCAGAATAAGCCCCTATTGTACTAGAATGGCTAGTTACTCCATCATCTAGTAGCCTATCTCCAAAACCACCTAGAGTGGTCACTCCTATAGGTATTGAGGCACACTTACCTTGTAGAAACTAGCAGAAACCTTAAGAATGGTGGAAAGTGAGTCCTGCGCAGCTTGAAATTGATCAAAATGACTTAGATAATAAAAAAGCAGATATGGCCCATGGTTTTGCAGCTAACTCACCCCATTCTAGGTTCTTTGTAGATGCCTTATGAAGAGACAATGATCTAGAGTAGAGAAAGGCTACTTTGGCTAAATTAGAGGTATATAAGATCAATGAAACTTGGATTCTGGTGTCCTGGCTTAAATACTGAGCTGTGTTGGTTCTAAATGGATTTTTACTCAAAAGTATTATATTGATGGCTCATTTGAGTATTATAAAGGTTTTCTAGTCACCCAGAGCTTCTTCCAGTATCCAGGATTTGAATATCTAGAGATTTTCACCCTAATTGTGTGTTTACCCACTCTGAGAGTTATTCTAGCCCTAGCTGCCCTCCATAACCTCCATCTCTGGTCTGTGGATGTCTCTAACTTATATTTCAATGGTAATATAGACTGTGATATGTACATGGAGCAGCCAGAAGGATTTGCACAGGAAAATCCAAAGGAAGTGGTATATCAGCTCAAAAAGTTACTATATGGCACTAAAGAGGGTGGACATGACTAAAATCACAAAATGTGCACCACTTTAGAGTTTATGGGCTTTAAACAGACCTATTCAGACATAGCTGTCTATATATTTATCTGAGGTGAAGTCCACATTATCCTCCATGTCTTTGTAAATGATATTATCTTTACATCAACATCTTTGTCTGTAATCAAGTAGGCTATCACAGATTTGGGCACCTACTTCAAACTTTGTGACTTGGGGCCCACAACTGAGCTATTGGGCATTCAAATCATCAGAAATCACTTCAAATATTCTTTAACTATCTCCTAGCTTCAGTACTACATGGAGATACTCTCCTAGTATGATTTATTGAACTATAATTCTATTTCCACTTCCATAACATCTGGTCTATGCCTTTCATACAATTAGAGTCCCCAAACTACAGAAGAATGAGCTTTTATATGTTCTGTTGACTATGGAGGTGCATTGGGCACTTTATAGTATTTTTTTTGGACTATTTGCCTAGATATTGCTTATACTATTAGCCAGCTTGCCTCTTTCACTTCTGATCCAGGGGTAGCCCACTAGAATATGGTCAAACATCTATTCTGCTACATCAAGGACACCATAGACTACTCTATTACTTATTCTCCTGATCCCACTCAGTTCTAGCTCTTTTTCACCTATTCTAATATATATTATGATGGTTATAAGGATACTGATTATTTCACTGGTGTATTTGTTGTCAAGATTGGTACTGGCACAGTTTCCTAGATATCCAAATGTCTGTCCATTGTTGCTCTATTGACTACTAAAGCAAAGTACATGGCTACCTGTGAGGCTGGCAAGGAGATTGTCTGAATGCACAAAATGCTACAAGAACTGGGTTTCTTCATCACCACTCCTTCTGTCCTCTTTATGGACAATTAATCTACCATTGAGGCAGCTAAATACCTAGAGCATCATAGATACATGAAGTAGCTCAATCTCTTATGATTCTAGCTATGAGATGTGGTAGATCAAGATGATATTTCTTCTAGTTATATGTGCATTGGTGAGATGATTGCAGATTTACTCACCAAGGCCTTGCCTTGACCCAAGGTGGAGGAGTTCTGTGCATCTATGGAACTGGGCACATCCAGGGGGAGCTAGCAGAAGATAGAAGAGTTGTGCAATCAAGGGGAAGTATTAGAACAAGGTAATTGCATACTTGTAAGTTATAAATGAGTTATACTTTGGCTATACTATGGTGATGTTTTGTGTTTATATATCATTGTTTGGATCTCATCCTATAGAACCTGCAAGTCTAGTGTTAGAACTCTTTAGTTTCTTTACTGGACTCTAGATAATACTTTGTATTCAGTCTATTTTAGCTATTCTAAGATAGTTTCTTCTACTGGACTCCAGCTGCTCAAAACAGCTGTCTAATACATTATGGGGATTGATAGGGGTAATAAATAATGGTGGACCACTCAATTAGCTGAAGGATATAATGTGTATATAGAAAGATGAGTACCAAGTAAGATATAGAATAGCAAGTAAGTTGTTTCACAGTTCAGGCATATATAGGATATTCAAAAACTCAGCTGCTTGATTTCTCCTTCCCTCTATAATGGAATAAAATACCACAAACCTGGCTTTAGCTGAATATGCCACTATGTTGTCCACAAGTTTCACTGGCATACATTTAGGGCCGTAATTGTATAGCTAGTGTTGATAAGATATTATATAAGCAATGACACCTGTATCTATATTTCAATCAATATCAGCATTGAGTTGGAGTAAAGATAAAGGGTTAGAGTGATCTCTAGAGGGAAACCTTGTATTTCCAGCATACTCTGCCTCATTTTAAGTGGCCACATTGGCAGTAGCAAATGGATGAGTTGTGAAATTGATTTCTGGAGCAACAGAGATGTTGTTGGCTTGGTTGGGATACCTACCAGTTCTTGGAGTAGCCTTCTAGTTGATTTTCCCTCATTGTAGAACATAGCATTTGCATTAATAGTATTCTGGCTTATCACAAAAGTATAGAGAGAGAAGGTGTTACAGGAATAGGCAGGGGTGAAAGTGGATAGAGGAGATCTGCCAGAGGGTCTGGGAATTCAGAGCAAGGTTGATGATTAATCCCTTTGGTCTAAAAGGCCACTTTGACCTTGATCTTGTCCAAATAAGTGAGAAGCACCAGAGAAGAGGTGAAATAGGAGTATTCTGGGCCTAATACATACATTATGACTATATAGCTGAATTCTACATCAGAGATGGCCAAATTGAAGCTGGTGGGGTGCAACTCCTGGATTCCGGCTATAGCTAATTTAACTCAAGCATTTAGAGTAGAAAAGGATTTATCAAAGTGCTTCCTAATAGAAAAGAACTCCTTATAGGTAATAAAGTAAGTATTGGCCTTTTGTTGTACAAAGAGAGTCACCAAACTCTTTCAGGTGGCTGTAGGATTGTTCTGGTGAGCACAGATATAGACTTATGGGTTAGGCATAAGATTAAGCATTAACTTTCTAGTAGCTTTGTTCTATTTGATGTCCTAGGGCTCTTAGTCCTTGATATTAGTGGGTCACTTCTCCTTTCTGCTAATAAGATTCCAGAGGCCTTTAGAATATAGCAGGGCCTTTATGTCCTTACTCTAGATGGTATAGTTGTTGCCATTGAAAGGCAGAATATAATAGGAGTGGGTTTTAGCAACCATTGCAGTGGAATGGGGTAAAAATTTAATAGATGGAGTGAATATAGCAAAGTTGGAAGTGGTGGAAATAAAGTCACATAGAAAGCAAATAGAGGCAGATAAGTAGGGCATAGTTAAAATGCAGGGCTTATAATCTGTTAAATAGTTGAATGGTGCAACTATAGTCTGGAATTAAAGATTATAAATTGATATAGGTAAAAGTGCATATATCTGGAGTTCAGAGTTAAGAACTGGAGATTCTTGACACAGGACTTGCAGGTTCTACTCTAAGTGGGGACTACAATGATAGATAATCATAAGGAAATACCATAATATGGCTAAAATGCGAAACAAAGATATATTTGACCAGTAAATGATTAGTTGTGATTAGGAAGTAATTAGATAGTGATCCATGTGATCAATGTATGTTAAATGATTCAAATGGTGATTAGACATGCAATCAATGTACCTAATAGCTTTAGAATAAGGTTTTCTATTGATTTTCTCAGTTTGAAATATAGCTTTGACTTTGACTTTGTTCAGGTCAGTCAGAAGTATCAGAAAGGAGATAAAGTGGGTATATTTAGATCTAAGAACATGTATCATACCCATATAGTAGAGTTTGTGATCCAAGATCTTATGGTTGAAGCCAAAGGATTAGAGTTCCTGGATTCTGGCCATAGCCTACTTAACTTAAGCACTAAGAGCTGGGAGAGACTCTTCTGGCTTCTTTCTGATGCTGAAGAACTTATCACATGCCACAAAATGTATGCTGGCCTTTTGCTGGATATGGAGGATCTTGAGAGTAGCCCAAATAGTAGTAGGATCATCCTGGTGTGCTCAAATATGGACTCATTGATCTAGGGAGATGCTTAGTATGAGCTCCCCAGCTACCTTATTCTACTTGATATTTTAGATGTTCTGTTTCTTCACATCACTAGAGTAGTTGTTCTGCCATTCACAAGTTACCAAAGGCCCTTAAAATGCAGAAAAGTCTTCATTTCTTTACTCTATATGATGTAATTATCTCTAGTGAGTGGAGAAATGCAATAGAAATGGTATTCTGAGGCCATTTAGGTAGATAGAGGTAAAGATAGGGAAAATAGGAGAAGTCAAGGGAAGTGAGGGGAAGAGAATGATGTGCAAATTAATGTATGGGGCTGATAATCTGTTAGATAGCTATTCTAAGCAGCTAGAGTCCAGTAGAAGAAATAATATTAGAATAGCTAAGATAGAGTGAATATATTATATTATCTAAAGTTCAGTGGAAGAAACTGAAGAGTTCTAACACTATACTTGCAGGTTCTATAGAATATGATCCAAATAGTGATATATAAATATAAAATATCATCATAGTATGGCCAAAGTATAACTTAACTATAACTTATATATATGCAATCACCTTCTTCTAACAATAAGTAATATAAGGCATTTGTAGAGAATTAGAGTGAATAGAAGATAAGATACTATAAGATGATAAGGGTATTAGATAGCTATTCTAGGCAGCTAGAGTTCAGTAGAAGCAACTATATTAGAATAGCTAGAATGGAGCAAATATAAAGTATTACCTGAAATTTAGTGGAAGAAACTAAAAAGTTCTAACTATAGACTCACAGATTCTACAGGATGAGATCCAGACAATAATATATAAATACAAATATTATCATAGTGTGGCCATAGTATAACTCAAGCATAACTCACAACTATACAATTACCTTGTTCTAATAAAGGGAGGGGAGTATATAAGTAAGGAAATACTTAAATTCACCAATTCCTGCAGTATTAAGTGCCAACATATAGCTAGAGAATATGTGTAGCAAAATAGAGTAATAGAATATATCAATCAAGTTCTCTCTAAGCACATTATAGCCATATTGAAGAAATCTGAACTAGCTATGGCATTCTGGGGTAAGATACTTGCAACATATTAGGTGCATTGATTGCACATCTGATCACCATTTATATTACTTTTATACACTGATCATACTAATTACTATCTGATTACTATCTGATGACATCTGATTACTTACTGGTTAGTTGTATCTTTATTTTCCATTTCACCCATATTATGGCATTTTCTTATTGTAGACTCTATAAGTCCTATATCAAGACTTTTTAGTCTTTAACTCTAGACTACAGATATATATACTTTTAGCTATATGAATTGATAGTCTTTGACTCTGGACCACAGTTATACTATTCAACTATTTAATAAATTATGAGCCCCATATTTTAACTATGCTCTACTCATCCACCTCTACTCACTTTCTACATGACTTTATTTTTACTATTTCCAACTTCATTATCTCTACTCCATCTATTACATTATCACCCATATTCTCCCCCATTCTACTACAATGGTTGCTAAAACCCACTCCCATTGCATTCTGCCTCTCAATGGCAACAACTACACCATCTGGAGTAAGAAGATGAAGGTGTTAGATAGCTATTCTGGGTAGTTAAAGTCCAATAGAAGAAATTATATTAGAATAGCTAGAATAGAGTGAATACAAAGCATTATCTGGAGTCCAGTGAAAGAAACTAAAGAGTTCCAACACTGGACTCACAGATTCTATAAGATGTGATTCAAATAGTAATATATAAATACAAAACATTGCCATAGTGTGGCCAAAGCATGATATATCTGTAATTCACAAGTATATAATCATCTTGTCTAACAGAAGGCTCTGCTGTATTCTTAAGGCCTCTGTCACCTCATTAATGGTAAGGAGAAGCAGCCCACTAATATTAAGGACTAAGAGCCCTATGATATCAAATAGAACAAAGCTACTGGAGAGTTGATACTTAATTTTATACCTAACTAATAAGGGCACATCTGTACTCACTAGAATAATTCTGCAGCTGCTTGGAAGGCTCTGGTAACTCCCTTTGTGCAATAAAAGGTCAGCACTTGCTTGTGGCCTATAAAGAGTATCTTTCCATTTAAAAGTGCTCCAATAATTCTCTTCCTACTTTTAGTGCTTGGGTTAAGCTAGCCATGGTCTAAATTCAGATGTTGCAGGACACCAGCTTCAATTTGGCCACCTCCAATGCAGAACTAAGCTGTATGGCCATAATGCATGTATTAGGGCCTAAATACTCTAATTTCACCTCTTTTCTAACACTTTTTACTAATCTAGACAAGGACAAGATTAAAGTAGCCTTTCAGATAGAAAAGATCAATTGTCAACCTCACTCTGAAGCCTCTATACCCTCTGACAGCTCTACTCTATCTACTTCTACCCCTGTCTGTTCCTATAATACCTTCTTTCCCTATACTTTTAGTGATAAGCTAGAATGCTTCTTAGACTTGCAGGTATCCTAACCAGGCCAATAACACCTCTGTTGCTCCAGCAACCCCCTTTACAACTCACCTAGTTGCTACTGCCAATGTGGCCACTTAAGATATAGGAAAGTATATCAGAAATGCAAGTTTTTGTTTTAAAGATTACTCTGACCCATGATTTCCATTTCAATTTGATGCTGACATTGATTGGAATGCAGACACTGGTGCCACTGCTCATATGATGCCCCATCAACACTGGCTGCACAATTATAGCCCTAAATGCATTCTAGTCAAACTTGCAGATAATATATTGGTTTATTCAGCTAGAGTTGGATTTGTGGTGATTTATTTGATTGTAGAAGAAAGAAGAGGTCAAGCAATCAAGTTTTCAAACATCCTGCATGTTGTTGCACTATGGAATAACTTACTTGCTATTCTGTATCTTACTTGCCACTTATCTTTCCATATATATTAATACCACCCATATATATTTTAGTCAGTCAAGTAATTCCCTATTATTCACTACTCCCATCAATACTCATAATGCTATATTTCTGAATAGTGTTACTGAGCCTATAACTGAGTTTGCAAGACCAGCAATTACTTTTGCACTGGATTTATCACTCTGATATCATAGGTTGGCTTATTATAATCTAAATAATATAAAGGGGCTATTTAAGTGCAAATTGATCACTAAGATGCATTTGAACATCAAAACTATGCCTGATCCTATATGTAAGCCATGCATAGCTAGCAAAATATATGTAAACCACTTTCCAATCAGCTTCTAATATACTTCTTATATCCTAGAGCTTGTCCATAGTAATATTTATACTATTCTCTATCCCTTTTTCTTATAATTTAGATATTGGGTTATCTTTATCAATAATTTCTTAAGTCACTTTATTCTCCAAATGAGACCAAAAGCAAAGTTTTTGCTGCTTTTAAGCAGTTTAAGATATTTGTAGAGAATTAGACCAAGCAGAGAATTAAAACACTATGAGATGACAAGGGAGAGGAGTATATGAGCATAAGACACTTGAATTCACTTAATCCTATGATATCCAGCACCAACATACTATTCAAGAACATTCATAGTAGAATGAAGTTGTAGAATGGGCTAATCAAGTGCTTTCTAAGTACATTATTGCTATGTTGCAGGAATTAGGCCTAACTATCACCTTTTGAGGCAAAGCTCTTGTAGCTCTTATCTATGTCTGGAATAAATGTTCCACTACAGCTCTGGATAATACTATATCCTATAAGCTCTGAAATGGCTACAAATCTGATATTTCTTATCTTAGAGTCTGGAATTGCACTTTCCATGTGCATATTTAGAAGAATAAGAGAACTGTGCTTCAATCTTATTATTAGAAGTATATATTCATTGGGTATTCTGATCATAATAAGGAGTGGAAATTCTATAACTTCACTATTAAGCATATCCTCATCTCTCAGCATACTGATTTCAATAAATGGAGTACTAATAATCTCTTCATACTTCCACCCACTTCCATGGAGCCCCTTGCACTTCCAGATATCACCTTCCTTTCTAAATCTCCCATAGATGCTTCAGAAGTTCCCAAAGTTGCCCCATATATTTCTTCTGATCTACCTAACTATATTAAGAAAGATAAGGTACTTCTAAATCTAGCACTGCTGCCTCCTTAGGGGGGGTCTGTAGATGAGAATCCAAAGAAGCCAGTACCACCTGTCCTAGAGCCAAAGTACCCTATTACTCCCCCTCCCAGATCTGCTAGTCCCATAGGTATTGGAATATATTTGCCTGCTAGGAATTGCCAGAAACCTCAACATTAGTAGAAACTGAGCTTAGCTCAGCTGGGAGGTGATAAGAATAACTTAGATAATAAAGATACAAATTCTACATAGTACTTTGTAGCTAGTTTACTCTACTCTAGGTCTTTTGTATTAGAACAAGATGATTATATACTTGTGAGTCATGGTTGAGCCACACTTTGGCCACACTATGGCAGTGTTTTGTGTTTATATATTACTATTTGAATTATATTCTATAGAATCTACAAGTCCAGTATTAGAACTCTTTAGTTGTTTCCACTAGACTCTAGCTACTCAAAATAGCTGTCTAATAGATTATAAGCCCTATGCTATAGCTATACTCCATTGTGCTTCCCATTGTTTGCCTTTGAAGCAAAACATTTTCATACTTCACATTTTTCCTTAAATTCTCTCATTATCCACCATTTTCGCCTTCTTATTCCACCAATAACTTTTAAATCCCATGCCCACTATATTTTTTTCCTTTCATTGGTAATGTCTACATCAATGGGAGTGAAGAGATAAAGATCCTACCATATTTCAAAAGCCTTTGGCACCTTATTGATGGCAAGAACAAATGGCCCTTTAATATCAAGAAGTAAGATGCTTAAGACATCAAATAGAACAAAATAGCTAGGGAACTCATGCTCAGCATCTCCCCAGATCAAAGAGTCCATATTTAAGCATATTAGGATAGTTGCACTACTATTTGGGCTACTATCAAGAAGTTTTTTATTTAATAAAAGACCAGCACTTATTTTGTTATATATAATGAGTTCTTTAGCATTAGAAAGCATCCAAAGGAGTTTCTACCCATCCTCAGTACTTGAGTTGAGTAGGCCATGGCCAGAATTTAGGAATTGCACCCCTCTAGCTTTGATTTAGCAACTTCTGATAATGAGCTTTTATATATAGCCATATTGTATGTATTAGGATCAGATTACATACATTTTACCTTCTTTCTTATACTTCTTACTAATTTGGACAAGATCAAGGTTAAAATAGTATTTTAGACTAAGAAAATCAATAGAAGACCTTATCCTGAAGCTACCTCCACCTCTCCAGCCTCTATACTCTCCACTATCTTTTCTATTTGCACTTACCCCCTATTCTTACCCTACTTCTTTTATGAGCATCTAAACTACTGCATTTATAAGTGCAAGAACCTCCAAGATGCAAGGAAGAACTACAAGTTATTAAGATACTCTGAGAGGTGTCTAAATTAGGCAAATACAGCCACAATACCTTAGATTATAATAGGCCAGTTTGTAATGCCAGAGAGATAAGTTAAATATTGCAGTTATTGCTAGATGTGCAAACTCAGTAAGAGGGTCTATAACTCTTTTCAGAAATGCTGTATTGTGCACATTTATGGTGGTAACAAAGAGAGGTAATCCATTAGATTTAAAAAAGAATAGATGTATTGAATTGATGGTTATAATAAATCTAGGGCAATAAAGAAAATACAAGATAGCTAAGAGGTTATTTCAGAGGCCTAGGATATATAGAATATTGCTAAACTTGACTAACCTCCCCCATTTTTCCTTTAATATTCAATGAAATACCACTAAACTAATCCTAGCTAAATAAATCATAGTATTATCTGCTAGTTTAGTTGGAATATATTTAGGAAAATAATTGTGGAGCCAGTGGCAATGAGATGTCATATGAGTAGTGGCATCTGTATTTGCATTCCAATTCATATTAGTATCTAGTTGAAGAAAAGAGAATGGATTACTGGGATCTTTGAAATCAAAACTTATGTTTCCAGCTTATTTTACCACTTTCTAAGTACTCCCATCATCAAATACTGGCGTTGAGGGTGTTGTGGCCACATTTGCCCAGTTTGAATGCCTCCTATATTGCCTAAATGCCTTATAGTTATTCTTTATATACTAGAGGTTCTGATATTTACAGATACAGTGACCAGAGCACTTACAAAAAGAATATAGTAAAAATAGTGGATACTATATATATAGCTAGAAGAGGAGGTGGTGGTGAGGGCAAAGGCAGAAGAGCTGGAGATAGCTTCAGAACAAGATCTTCTATTGATTTTCTTAGTTTGAAATGCAGCTTTAACCTTGTCTCTATCCAGATCAGTAAAAAGTGTAAAAGAGAAGGTAAAATACATATAATCTGACCCCAAAGTATACAATATGGCCATGCAAAACAGCTTAACTAAGGGCTGGTAAGAACTCCTTCAGATGCTTTCTGATATTGAAGAACTTATTATAAACAACAAAATGAGTACTAAAGCTAGTTTTCTACTAGATATAGAGATTCTTGAGAGTATCTTAGATAGTAGTAGAGTTATCTTGGTGCACTTGAATATTAACTTATTGATCTAGGGAGATACTGAGTATGAATTCCCTAGCTACCTTATTCTACTTGATGTTCCAGACATCCTACTTCTTAATATCACTAGAGCACTTTTTTTTACTATCAACTAGTCATGAGAGGCCTTTGGAGTATAGAAGAGGCTTTATTTCTTTACTCCATATAGTATAGTTATCTCCATTTAGAGGAGTAAGGTGATAGAACTGGTTTTCAGAGGCCATTTAGGCAGATAGAGGTGAAAAGTAAGAAAAATGTGAGAAATCAAGGAATGTGGAGTATAATGAGTAAAAATTTCTTAGTTCAAAAGCAAACAAGGGCAAGAATAATAGAGTATAGTTAAAGTATGGGCTATATGACTTGGCAGGGAGTTGGCTATACTACCAAGATTGATGGTAGGATGGATGGGGGATCTTTACCTTCAGATTTTGAAGGATAAACTGCTCAATTCTTTACAGTTTTATGGTCTTGATCCTTCTGATATCATTTTTCGGCAGGACAATAACCCCAAACATACTTGCAAGAAGATAAAGAATTGGCTTCAGGAGCAGGATTTTCATACTATGGTATGGCCTGCATAGTCTCCTGACCTCAACCCCATTGAGCACCTCTGGGGTTATCTCAAAAGAAGACTAGCAGATTATAATTCCTCTCCTAAGGGAATTTATGAATTATGGGAGAGAGTTTAGGTTGATTGGGAGGGGATAGCAGTTGTAGAGTGTCAGAAGTTAATAAAGAGCATGCCTAGAAGGATTGAAGCAGTTATCAAGGCAAAAAGAGGCTATACCAAGTACTAATATACCCTGGAAAGCAAAAGGTGCAAAACTGTTACAATGGTATTGGTGTTTTGAAATGGATGTATCTTTGCAGTATGTAAGCAAAATCACATGACCCTAGGGACAAAGTTGTAGCTAAGGGTCTGTACTTTATTTGTTCCCATCAAAGCAAAGTGAAATTCCCACAAGTGATTGTAGGGTGCTTTGTGCCCCAGTTTAGGGTTAGACATTGCAATGGTTTTGCACCTCACTATAGATTCTTCCACTAGATACTGTGTATTATTCCCTTGCCCTTGTTTGATTTCAAATTAAGAATATTGCACTTATTACACTCCATATACCTCAACTTCTCTCACCTTCTGCATTTTTCACCACTACTTACCTCAATGGCCTTAAAATATCATTTCTATTTCATTTATTCTCTTACTAGAAACAACTAAATTACATAAAGTAAAGAGATAAAGACTCTTCTGCACTCCAAAGGCCTCTGGTAACTTATAGATAGCAAGAATAAGTATCCTAGTGATATCAAGGAATAGAATGCCTAGAACATCAAGCAGGACAAGATAGCTGGGGAGCTCATACTTAGAATCTCCCTAGACCAATGAGTCTATATTCAAGTGCACCAAAATGATTTTACTGCTACCTAGGCTTCCCTTAAGACCCTCTAGATCTAGTAGAAGGCTAGCATATATTTTGTAGCCTATGATGAGTTCTTTAGTATTAGAAAGAAGTCAGAAGAGTCCCTTTTAGCCCTTAGTGCTTGAGTTAAGTAGGCCATGACCAGAATCCAGAAACTTCACCCCTGTTATTTTGATAATAAAATTTTAAAGAATAAATACTGCTATATACCCATAATATTATATATATTAATTGCATATTTAATTACTATTTACTTCACTTAATATATACTGATCACATCTAACCACTAATTGGTTAGTTAGATCTTTATTTCACATTTAAGCCACATTGTAGCATTTTTATTGTGTTATTTGTTATTATAGCTTATACTTGAAGTAGAATTTGTAACTTCTATGTTGAGACTCTCTAGTTTTTGACTCTGGACTATAGTTATACTATTTAACTATATAATAGAGTATAAGCCCTATATTTTAACTGCACTTTACTTATCTGCCTCTACTCACTTTCTATGTGATTTAATTTTTACTACTTTCAATTCTACTACATTTGCCCCATCTCTTCCATTTTCACCCATATTCCTCCCCATTCCACTACAATGGTGCTAAAACACACTCCCATTGCATTCTACCTCTTAATGGCAACAACTATACTATCTGGAGCAAAGAAATTGTTAGAACAAGATAATTGCATACTTATAAGTTATACTTGAGTTATACTTTAATCACCTATAGTGATGCTTTATATTTATATATTAATATTTTGATCATATCCTGTAAAACCTGTGAGTTTAGTATTAGAACTCTTTCATTTCTTCCACTGGACTCTAGAAAATATAATGTATTTGCTCTATCTTAGCTATTCTAATATAGTTTCTTGTACTAGACTCTAACTATTCAGAATAGCTATCCAATAGAGATGAAGGCTCTACTATGCTTCAAAGCCCTCTGGTATCTCATCAATGGAAAAAAGAAGTGGCCCACTAATATTAAGAATCAAAAGTCCTGGGACATTAAATAGGACAAAGCTGCTGGCAAATTAATACTTAATTTTATACCTGATCAATGAGTGTATATTCATAATCACCAGAATAATTCTGCAGCTGCTTGGAAGGTTTTGGTGACTCCCTTTGTGCAACAGAAGGCTAGTATACTCACTTTGTGGCCTATAAGGACTTTATTTCCATTTAAAAGCACTCTAATAAATTTCTTCCTACTTTTAGTACTTAAATGGAGCTAGTTATGGCCAAAATCCAGAAGTTGTACCCCACCAGCTTTGATTTGGCCACCTCTAATAGAGAACTGAGCTATATGACCATGATATATATATTAGAGCCTAAATACTCTCAAGTTAGCTTATTTCTGATGCTTTCCACTGATTTAAATAGGAATAAGATCAAAGCAGCCTTTCAGATCAAAGAGATCAACTGCCATCCATGCTCTAAAGCCTCCACACCTTCTAGTAGCTCTACTATATCCACTTCCACTTCTATCTGCCCCTTTAATATCTTCTCTTTCTATACTTTTTATAATAAGCCAGGATACTATTAATGCAAGTACTATGCACTGCAACAAGCCAAAATCAACTATAAGGCTGCTCCTTAGACTGGCAGATATCACAACTAGGCCAACAACACCTCTATTGCTCCAGCAACCCCCTCCATAACTTATACAGTTGCCAACTGCCAATGTAGTTACTAAAATTATAATAAAATACACTAAAAATGCAAGTTTTTATTCCAGGAATGACTCTCACCCATTATCCCCACTCTAACTTGATACTAATATCAATTGGAATGCAGACATAGGTACTATTGCTTATATAACCCCTTATCAATACTAGTTACTTATGGTCTTCTGGGGTAAGGCTTTTGTAACTCTTGTCTATATCTGAAATTGAGGCTCTACTATTGCTCTAAATAATGTCACATCTGATAAACTCTAGAACAGCCACAAACTAAATATTTCTTATATTAGAGTCTGGGATTATATTACCTATATGCATATTTAGAAGGATAAAAGAGCTGCACTTTAGCCTTATTATCAAAAGTATATATTTATTAACTATCCTAATGGCTATAAGGAGTGGAAGTTCTTTGACTATGGGCCACTATTAAGCATATACAGTATAGGATAAAAAGACTATACTTTAGTGTCATTATTAGATATATATATTTATTGAGTATTCTAATAGCTATAAGGGGTGGAAGTTCTATTATCCTACTATTAAGCACACTTTTATCTCTGAGTATGATAATTTCAATCAACAAAATTCTGATACCCTTTTCATACTCCCACCTACTCCTATTAAGCTCCTTGTACCCCTAGATGTTGCCCCACTTCCTAAACCATCATAGATACTCTGGAAGTCTATAAAGTTATTCCATATATTTCTTTCAATCTACCTAACTATATATCTTAAAAAAGATGATATACTCCTAGATCCAGGGCTGTGACCTTTTCAAAGGTGGCATATAAATAATGATTTAAAAGAGCCAGCAGCAGCTAATCCAGAGCCAGAGTACTCTATTAGATGGCTATTCTAGGCAGCTGGGATCCAGTGGAAGAAACTGAATTAGAATAGCTAAGATAGAATGAATACATCACATTACCTGGAGTCTAGTGGAAGGAACTAAAGAGTTCTAATACTAGACTTATAGGTTCTATAGGATATGATTTAAATAGTGATACATAAATACAAAATATTATCATAGAGTGGTCAAAGTATGACTCATTTATGACTTACAAATATGCAATCATCTTGTTCTAACAATTCCTCTTGATTGCACAACTCTCCCAACTCCTACTAGCTCCCCCTAGATGTACCCAATCTTATAAATATATAGAACTTCTAAACTTTTGGGTGAGGTAAGGCCTTGATGAGTAAATCTGCAACTATCTCACCAATGTGCATATAACTAGGAGAAATGGCATCTTGATCCACCATATCTTGAAGCCAAAACCAAGACAAATCAAGCTGCTTCATATGCCCATGATGTTCTGGGTATTTGGCTATCTGGATGGTAGACTGATTATTCATGAAAAGGATAGAGGGAGCAATAATAAAGAAGCCCAGTTCCTACAGTATCTTGTGCATCCAGACAATCTCTTTACCAGCTTCACAAGCAGCCATATACTTTTTTACTTTAGTGGTGGATAGGGCAGCAATGGACTGACATTTGGATATCCAGAAAACTGTGCTAGTTCCAATCTTAATAATAAATATGCCAGTAGAGCAACCAGTATCCTTGGAACCACTATGGAGAAGAGCTGGGATTGAGCTGGATCAGGAGAATAGGTGATAAAGTAGTCCATGATGCCATTGATATAATAGAATATTTCACCATATTCCAGTGAGCTACACCTGGATCAGAAATTAATAATATGAGTTGGCCAATAGTATAGGCAATATCAGAACAAGTGGTGTAGAAAAGATATTATAAAGAGCCCAATGCATCTTCATAGTTGACAGAATCTAGAATAGCTATCTAATAGGTAAGAAGTGTTAGACAGCTATTCTAGATGGCTAGAATCCAGTGGAAGAAACTATATTAGAATAGCTAGAATAAAGTGAATGCAAAATATTATCTGGAGTCCAGTAGAAGAAACTACAGAGTTCTAATACTAGACTCACAGATTCTATAAGATGTAATCCAAACACTGATATATAAATATAAAATATTGCCATAGTATGGTCAAAGCATGACTTAACTATGTCTTGTAAGTATGCAATTATTTTATTCTAATACTCACCTTGATTGTATAACTCTTCTAACACCTACTAGCTCCTCCATGTCCCATTGATCTTGTGGGCCTCCAATTTGGCCAAAGTAGTCTTTTTCCACTTCAAAGTATTATCTCTATGCAAGGTATAGAATAGAATGAGTCAATAGCAAAACCATAGGTTATGTTCATGTTTTTATTATCTGATATTGGATAGCTGTTCTGGGTAGCTAGAGTCTAGTGGAAGAAACTATATTAGAATAGCTAGAATAGAGCAAATATAAAGTAGTATCTGAAGTTCAGCAAAGAAACTAAAGAGTTCTAATACTGGAATTATAGATTCTATAGGTTATAATCCAAATAGTAATATATAAACACAAAGCATCACCATAAAGAGGTCAATATATAACTCAATTATAACTCACAAGTGTGCAATCACCTTGTTCTAACATTTAAGTTGTCCTGATCACTTTTAAGTTGTATAGAACTCAGTTTTCACCATTCTCAAGGTTTCTGGTGGTTTCTACATGGTAAGTAGGCCACAATATCTATAGGAGTGACTACTCTAGGCAATTCTGGAGATTGGCTAGCTGGTGATGGAGTGACTGGCTATTCTAGTATAATTGGGGCTTATTTTGGTTTCTTAATATTCTTATCATTCTACTCCCTCTAAAGAGGTAGAACCTGCATAATAGATAGCTTCTTATTTTCATTAGCATTTTAAAAGAGATCTAGAGGATTGTAGGGGGAGCTTTTAGATTATGAAAGTACAGGGGTGGCTGAAATAATAAAATAAGTCATATTAGTAAAGATAGAATAAGGTATGCCAGATAGTGGATAAGCTATACTAGTGAGTGGATAAGTTACCCTAGAGCTACTTGTCTGTTCATTGAAATTAGAGTGTTTTAAGATGATTATGCACTTCATAGTTGGATTATAGAATTTCCAGCTCTTGTAATCCTCTGGATAGCCAAAAAATATACACTTTTATAGTGAAGTATCAGTGCTGGTTATTTATCCCTTTGAATATGGATATAAGCAGTATATCCCCATATTCTGAGATGCAAAATATCTAGTTTTCATTCATTCCAGAGTTTGTAGGAGGTTTTCTTCTCTACTGCTAAAGTAGAATATCTATTCCACATATATGAGTATAGTAAGTGCTTTGCCCTAGAAAGCCATGGCTAGTCCAGATTCCTTCAACATAACTATAATATGCTTACAAAGGACTCTATTTACTTATTTTACTACTCTATTCTACTATGGATACATTTAAACTATATATTAATATTCTATACTATAGAAATTGGTGAAATCAAGTATCTTCTTGCTCATATACTCCCTTTCCTTGTCATCTCTCAGAGTTTTGATTCTTTTCTTCATTTCATTCTCTGCAAATACCTTAAACTACTTAAAAGCAGCAAAAATGTCAGATTTGGCTTTAAAAGGTAATACAGAGTAAAATCTGTAGAAATCATTAATAAATGTTATCCAATATCTAGATCTTGAGAAGAAGAGATAGGGA
>JBBPLJ010000263.1:0-10152 GCA_038089715.1 Veloporphyrellus conicus
AAGATGAGCCAAGGAGTGATTTCGTGATGATTCTACGTGAGCAGTTCTCGGTCCTCCGAATCACCGCCGGCTAGATTGCGGTGCACTTCCATGTTTGCTACTTTCCCGAGCATTCCATTCACCCTTACATCGCTTGCTCAATGTTTTGATTTCGTTCAACTACGGGCGGCGGCCTATGCCTGCAGCTCACACTGACTCCTCGGGCCCGCGTCGGCTATGTGGCAGGAAACTAACAACTGTTCGTGTTTTCACACCGATTCGACTGAATAGGACTCCCATTGTTTCCTACTGCCTCGTCCAAATTATCCACCACTTTCTCGCAAGTCATCGAGCGCCGCAACGATGCGCCATGGCGCTGGGAAGACATATCCCACAAGGTCGCGGGCCCGCGAGTGAGCATTAGGTTTTTGCGCGCAACCCGCCAATCAGCCCTTGCGACTTTTTCTCAAGCATGTCTACAACGTGCATCCCTATCGCATCGCATTTTCAGCACGAACAGCCATGCTATTACATGGTTCTCCCCATTTGTGTCACCAACCTCGAGCGCTCGTGGAATGCTCCACGAGGATACTGACAGTGTTTCGGTCACGTATTTCCACAATTACCCCTTTTCGTTGGACGTCTTCGCGCGGTGAGTAGAGTCGTCATCTACGCGGAACAGCCGTGCTCTGACGTGGTGCGTATCCCGGGATGTATCGTACAACGCAGTAGCTTGTCGTCCGTGACAAGGCGCTGAACGCTCGTGAGACCCTCGGTGAGGCAGTTATTCTAGCCGAACTTTTTCCCATAATTACCCCGATTTTAGAGTAGAGTTGTAACTTGTCTAAGCGAGCGATAACGTTGACTTGATGGGCCATGCCATATCCTTGCAACGCTTACGGGTCGCAACCGAGCTTATGGTTGCGTTATCCGTTGGATGTTCTGTTTCCTCCTCTTTTTCTCTTTGCTTTGTCGCTCTGTCCTGTGAGTCATATCCCGATCGTCTTGAAATAGGCACTCTCTACATTCCACTGCTTGAGAGGATATGGCGTGCAGATGGAGATATGGTGTGAGTCTGGCATCATTTACACCTCCCACTTACCGGGATCTCAAGACGCCCGTAAGGATGTTCCTGAGTGTCGACGACCTATATAAAAAGCAAGCAAACAAGCGAGAGAGTGGCATTTACCGATGATCGCACAAGGCCTCGGGGATGGCTTGGAGGACGGGTCCCCACGGCCGCCGGTTCCACTATGATCAAATATGACTTCTAGCTAAGCGCAGTGTCTGATTTCCCCAATGTAACCTTTTCCATTCGCCCATTCATACTTTTCAAAGCCTGTCTGGCATTGGTGACTTATATGCGACTGGGAACGACAGGAGAGAGAACCACGTTGACGATGGTGGGCACGCTTGTGTGAAAACTATATCATCACGACGAAGTTTGGTAGACATGTGCAAGTACGTGTGATGATGATAACTATGGGGAGATAGATGGATGAGGGAAAAGGGGGTGGGGAGAGTACCTAAACGGTAACTTGAAGACTGACTGCGGCGGGCCAATTGTGGATTCGGAAAAGAGAAAAAGAACGACCCGAAGAGCGACGGAAAGAATTAGGTACTATCTGCTGTCGGCAATCTACTTGATGCGCCGAAGGTGGAGTCAAAGGAAAGAAAACAAAAGTTCTAGCTGAGACAAAGCTTGCCTGAACACTACGGCACTGTGACCTAGGCAGTGACATGTCGCACAGGTAGTGACGGTGATAACGATACGCGCGTCCAATGCCCTGCTTGGGGCCCCTATTCAATTCCGTTTCCAAATCAAAGTTGAAGTTGTTGAACATTGCGCTATTTTTTCAATGGTCATGTACTTTCTCCCTACGGGCAAGCCCCCAGTCGTTATCGTTGGTTATACTCTGAGGTCAATGGATGGAAACATAGTGTTGCATTAGATCAATGCAAACAAAGCCCTCAAGGGTTGACAAATCCGGCAGACCCGGACCGTCATTCGGTCTGTCGATGACTTACGAGACCTGGGCCACTTCGAGAGCGCGCTGAAGGCTGCGACGTCAGTTCAAGCACGGTCACAGACGGGGAGTATGACTAACTTGGGGATGCATTCAAATGCGATACGAGCAGTCCACCGATACCCACACACACCAAACCCGTTCGACGCCACAGTTGGCGAGCCGGCGCCCATCATGTGATGGCAGGGCCGACGAATCAGGGTCCTACGCAACATTGAGAACACGTCTACAGAAATTGAAGCGTTTGGTCGATACGGCGAGGGCTTCCGGTAGGGAGGGGACTGGTGCATTCCGTATCTGGGAGCCATGCTGCATAGAGACACGGCCTTGGCAATCAAGGGGTGTGGGGATTGCTTCAAATAAGCTTCGCTGCACGAAGTCAGGAACACTGCATGATAAGATGACGGTAAAAACGAACAAAAAATGAAGTACTTGATAGGGGAGAAAAGAATATGCGAGTGCGGAGTGCGTGCGATAAAGAAGTGGGAAAATGGACAATTTGATAAAAAAAGGGAAGTGTGGAGGGGTTGGGGAGAGGAAAGGAGTAAATGAAAAGAAGAGAAGAGTCAATTGACCAGCTACATCACGACCCCAGATGCGCTCCAGAGCCTAGCGTGTGAATTAACCATGAGGTGTAGAGGATTCCAGAACGGAAAGAAGGCGCGATCGGTGGGTTGAAGGCTCAGGCGAATCGGAACATGTTTCAAAGAGACGGTGGTTTCATATAGACAGTGATATGTTTCTTCGGACGTACCTGATCATCCTTCCACAAAGAGAATAGTAGCGGAACTAACATCATCTGACAAGGGTCTCGTGGTCAGGCTGAGAAGTGGAACTGGTTGAGCAGATGGCGTTGGTTGTCTATGTGTAACACATGACGATGGGCGCTAGATATCTCACAGCGCTTACGAACCTACGCAAATCTTTGTCTGTTCGAATAGGCGTCATCCATTCGTGAATTCTAAAATAGTGTCCGTACCGGAAGAAATAATCGTGATAGTTAGGATCAGGAGGGAATGCTGGAATCAACTGTGTGGTGACCATGTGTAACAACATGGTGGAGCGAGAGGCGGAGCCAAGCGGGTTGCTCGATTGGCTGTCCAGTCGGCTGATCGGGAGCGTGGTAGCTAACAACCGGGTTTCCGTTCGCCTAATTCATTATGATGCGGTGTCTTGAAGACCAGCATGAAAGAAAGATGTAAAAGGAAGGCTTGGAAAGGGTTAGACGCGCGATCTACATCGTACAATGGCGATCAAGCAAGTGCAACAGCCGAAACACTTACCCCACGGGATGATGAAGTAATATTAAGTGGCTCGAGGAAGTTGATTGAGCAAATCATCCGAGCCCTAGGTGTAAGTTATAAGTCATCGATACACGAACTTCGATCATCAGTGCGTGTTTTGATTCAAGTTTTGAAGTCGAATGCGAGTTTGATTATGAGTTGCATCATCAAGTTTGTAGTAACTTGGCAGACATGAGCACGGATCTGCACCCTGTTGGCTGCGTTATACATCGAAGTATACTTGAAACCTATTTTTTCCCACCGCCCTTGTAACATATTCCACGGATCACATGTCCCCAGTTACGCATGTACCCTTGTGCGCTAGGTGCTTGCGATCGGATACAAACAAGTCGGATACAACCGGAATCGAAAAAAAAAGTGATGCACGTCGGGTACAGTCGGGAATGCCGCGTCGTCCGTTCTGCTCCGGGGCGCAAAGTGAACGTCACACACCATGTTTGTCAGCCCCGTCTTCCACTTTTACTCATTCTATCCCGGTTTTCTGCGTTTACACGTGAACGAGAATAAAGAAAATAAAGAATTGATTCAAATAGTGCACGAGGCAGCCCACAACGCGTATCAGAACGCCTCGACGATCCGACAGTCAAGACCTCACGTGCCTTATTCGATGCGGCCACTTTCTTTCGTGACGGCGACAGGAAACACCTCTATGGAGCCCACATAAACGGTCGGATAGACTGAAGACGAACTCCAACTACCTACCGTGTGCGCTCGTATATCCGTATCTCTGGATGAGACAAGGGATCAAAAAGGGTTCACCGATCGTTTCAAACTCGAAAGTATGCTATCACCCGTGTTTGATCCGCCAAAGAAGCATCGAAGTTCGTTTTGGCGGAACAAATAGGAGTTATATTTACATAGACAAATAAACGCGGCACTTTTCCCAGTGACATCTATCACAGCAGTTTCAAGTCTGAGAAAAAAAAACGCAGTCGGAAGCCTGAGGAGTGGGATAAATGCAAATCAAAACAAAGTCATCCACGTATGCAAACGAAGTCGCATGATCTAAGCGTCAGATTCAGATGTCTCCTCGTCAGAGGAATCCCCAACAAGCCAGGCCTCGCCACGGGTAAACATATCCCTGTCCGGGAATACCTCCAAGATTTCTGTATGGAAACCCTCTGTATCGAGAGTATACGTCCTGCGTAGCCCACGCTTTCCGCGAAGGACCGGCGTCTCGACGTTCAGGAGAGTAAACCGAGGGTGACGACGGAGCTGCCGGAAAGTTTGTCCAATGGGATACTTGTCGTCTAAAAAGAGACGCTCGCTCTCGGCGGAGGTGATTGTGACGACCGACGTCGCGACACAGACGACGCGGTTGTTGCACAAGAGGTGGACTTGGCGCGATTGTGTGATGGGGTGTTCGGGCGAAGCAGGTTGTACGCGGGGAGACCCGTTCGCATAGATGCACTTCACGTGTATGGGGCGTCCAAAGAACGCGCTGTTGCAATGAGTATATCATAAATTTGATGAACAATGGAGAAGCGGATCAGATGGGTCCGTACCTCAGCAAACGTTGCAAGTCACCCTGGGCGGCGAGCATGATGCGCTCGAGGCCAGTTGTGTCCTCGGGGATGCTGGAAAGCTTTTGGGCAGCGTGAGCGTACGGCCATGGTTCTCGAAGAACACCGACCGCTCACCTTCACGTTGGTGGAAGCGGCGTTATACGAGTCTTGTGCGAGCATGTCGGCGAGATCAAGGATGACAGTAGAAGTCTAGGAGGCGATTTGTGTTGAGTGGGGGGTTTGATTTTAGATCCCATAGTCTGCCCGGTTTTATGTGTTGGCGCTATCGCGGGTCAAACCACTGCGTGCTATGTCTCGATTGCTATCTCCATAACTTCCAAGTTACCTTGCGCACATGAGTCTGAAATTGACACGCTAAGCGAGAAAGTTTTCTACATCAACGATCGAATTCACATAAAATAGAGAATAAAAACCGAGCAAAGCAACCGAGCGGCGCCCTGGCAACTAACGCAAGGGACTTCAAGATGAAGGCTTCCCCCAAACATCTGCCAAGAGACCCGTTGGGTTTTCCCACAAATGCTATCTCTGGGAACAATCTGAGCTGAAGGACCAGGCCAATGCCCTGTTAAGCTACTCCCACGGCGCCAACGGCCCCCCGAGATCCACGGTCTACTTGTCGAACTGAAAAAAAAATGCAGCTCCCATTTAGGCAACGGACGGAGAATTATAACTCAGACAAGGTTACATAAAGATTCGAAAGATGTACGTACAGCACATCTCTAGAGCTCGAACGAATACCGCTGTAGTCGAAGCGATCAGCCTGAGGGTGGTAGAGTAGTAACCACTACGAACAGTGGGAAGTCACGATATAACCCGAAAAACGCCCTCTATTCAAGGGTAGATTGATGATGCACAACGAACTTGAAGAACATTATCTTTAGCATGGGTATAATTCCGTATGAACTGAGAAACAAGCCATGTAGATAGGAGGTGACCCATGAGCGTAGGCTAAACAATTTGATCCGCTTCAGTGAAATGGTTAGCTTGGTTCTACGGTAACCGAGGGTGTCAGACGGCCCCGACCCACAGAAGCGGTTTCGCAGCCAGTTGCAATTCGAATAGTTAACGATAATAGCAATAAATCAGCATGTATATATTTCAGTTCAACATTTGAATTCCGGCGGGTTGTTGAGGGAATATCATCGACTAGAGCTCAGCTGAGGCCAGATCTGCCCCACGCCGACCGGCGGACGAGAGCACAATTCTCCCACGTGGCTCGTCCTCAAACCCATTCTCAATTATTTTTTCTGATTTTGAATACAAAATACAAAATTATTAAGGATAAGTCCTTCGCTGACTAACAGCTAACTTCAAGCTCATCCTGAGACTTTGCCTCATCGCGGAAGAGGAGATCTCATAGGCTCGTGTTCGTTGAATCATAAGATGGTGCGTTAAATATTTTAACTCCGTTCTATGTCCATAATCCGTGCAGGGGAGAGCCAAAAAGACTCGCAAATTCGCAACAGTTAAACGACTACTGAGTCCCAATGATGCACGTTTGTATGAAGTTTACTCTCCTGCCATCAGGCGAGACATTTAAATTGTATCCCTACAGGAAGGAAAACCAATTAAAGCAAAAGAAGAAGGAGGAAGAGGAGAAAGCAAAAGCAGTTCGTCGGATGTATGTGGTCGTATCCACGCACGCTCCACGGTGATTGACTATGCTGTCTCAGCCCGCAAATCGCGTCTTCTCTCTTTCTTGCACACAATGCAGAACTAGTTCCGCCATATCGCGTGCTTATCGACACCAACTTTATCAACTTCAGCCTTCAGAACAAATTGGAGCTTATGAGCGGCATGATGGATTGCCTTTACGCCAAATGTGCGTCCCTGTTCGTTTCAATAGCAATATCTGATATTTTAGAAGGCATACCATGCGTGACTGACTGTGTCATAGCCGAACTTGAGAAACTGGGCCACCGCTACCGGGTGGCTCTCCGGTGAGTCACTGTTTTCTTTTCGATATTCCTGTAGCTGAAAGATCCTCAAGAGTGGCCCGTGATCCTCGCTTTGAGCGTCTCCACTGCAGCCATACCGGCACGTATGCCGACGATTGCCTGGTGCAGCGTGTGACAGCACACAAGTGTTATATCGTTGCAACGTGCGATCGTGAGCTCCGGCGACGAATACGGAAAATTCCAGGAGTTCCACTCATGTATATCGTTGCAAGGCGATACGCTATAGAGCGCCTTCCCGATCAAGGAGCCCCAATATAATCTATAGACGGCATTAAGAGCTAAGTCATGGGATCTTTCACGTCTGAACCAGGAATTATGTTAAGGTGTGCGTGAGGAATATGGCTAGGGTGCTGTGAGCGGAGAGCTCAACTCGCACTCACTGATTCCTTCCACCGTGGTGGAAGTGTATGGTAGTGCGTGGCTGCGTCAATCTTCACTCTGCATAACCTTGTATCGGAGCATCATCTTAGCAGCGAAAACGCACGATGTAATGCGAAGGCTATGAAGATCAACTGATTATGGATTTGACAGTGTGTTGCTCTAGATGTAGCTATGCCCATGTGGTGTGGAACATCGCTTATCCCTGCCCGCCCAATCTCTAGAGCAAGGTTTCCGATCAGAAGGGGCTCTGATGTGCGGGTGTTCATTTTCCGCGGGTCAGTAACCTCTACCTTGGGACCGAACTTTCAGCTCTGATAAAAAACTGATTATGTTGTATTTAGCTCCATTAATTCTAATGTATGGGTTCAAATCCGCGGGGGCCGACTGACAGACTCCTTCCCATTGTCATACAATTGTCGACGCTGCGTCAGCCCTTGCACGTATCCAAGCTACTTGATTCTGAAACTGATAGTGATAGACGGCCTTACTCGTTGCCTCAAAGACGTTGACACACACGAGAGTTAGTTGCAAGAGGACAGTTTCTTCTACCTCTCTTGCCATCTCGCTTCATGGTACCATGTGGGAGTCACCCTTGAAAACTCGTCCTATGGCAGGATGTTACTCTCTCTAGTTCGTAGCTGTGAAACGACATCGTGGGTCTTCCGGACCACCGGGCCTTGGTGGAAGAACAATATTCTGTGAAACTTTGCTAAGGGCAATACTGAACACCTGCTCGATGGAGGTTGATGCGGTGCGTGAGAATACAATGTCATGTTGTTTACTTCCAACGCGTCATCAAGACGCAGCAAGATGGGGGAAAGTGCAGTCGATGCGACGCATGAAAGCACTTGCATGTACTCGTTACTCGCTTCCCTGGGCGCGTTAGCAAGACACCTACATGCAGGGAAGTGCTAACCGGTTTATTTTTGGACTCCCGAGAGTGGGTTCAATATGGGAAAACGAAAGGAGAAAAAGTCTGTTTCTGGTTACCGCTGAGAACGGGGGCATTCTCCATATGAACCGGTATGCCATGTTGGCCGTGTATGAGATGCTACCAATGAGTTCACTGACGATCCAGCTTGTTTCCCTTTATCCGCTTCCGGGACCATCTCTTGCATTGGAGGGTTCAAATACCTATTCGCACAGTCCCTTGAATGGTACGCTTTGATGACTACAACCGGAGGTAACGTACTAAACCGGTAGGTTCTGCGATAGCACCGGAAACATCATGTCTGTGTAACCGTCAACGTAGATAGAGCCGTTGCCTGGTTTGTATCGGAATAACACACTATACGGAGACTGCCAGCTGCACTGGCGTCGTTTGCCGTGAAATGGCAATTGCTTGGATATGCGATGCTAGTCACATCGCCGGAACACTGGTCTTAATCAGTGCAACAATGACAACGATTAGCCTGCCATGATTCATGCCCCACCGGTGTTTTGACGGGATCCGTTGAGAATGCTGGCCGACCCATTAGTAAATGACCTGACACCGGCTAATATCATCGCTCGAGATCAACTGATGCAAACCACGTGACAGACGCGGCCGCAATGTGGGCCACGCTTGAACATAACATCTGTTCCGCGGTGCATCTACTTTCTTTCTGACGTGCTCAATAAACCCCAACAATCGTCCATCACAACATGGCTCCAAGCGCTGCACGATCAGACGACACAATCCCATCCACATATCCGTATTCTTGGACACCTGGCGCCACAAAGCTATCCATAGAGGAGTTTGTCGCAAAAGTGAGCTGACAACCCGTGGATGGCGCGGTTCGCATCATGCACATACACGTACACAGTATAAACCGTCTATGGTTCAAAATGATGGCACCAAACCTGTGAGGACTCGTCCATTGTTGCAAGTGGGCAGCATTGACACAACTTGTACAGTGGATTTGGGTAAGACGTGAAGAAACAGCCAAATCGCCGTCGATCGAGGATGAAGCAGCTGCTATCACGGAAGCTGCAGCTCTTTTTAAGTACTCTATCTCCATCTTATGGCATGAAACTCAAGTCGTCGTCGCCAGTGGGACGAGTCACTGAGAGGGTCGAAGAAATCAAGGCAAGATGCGTTACTTCTGTGGCGCCATTATTCATCTGACACTTAATTAGAACGACGCATCGATCCCTCTGCGCGGGAAGAAAGCAGGTACGCAAACCAAAAAGGAGGCTCGAGAACAGGTTAACGATTCATGCTACTGCTTGAGTTCTGAGTGGCTTACATCCACGTAGGTACAAGCTGAAGCGACTGACAAACTAAAGGAGATATCCAAGAAGTATGGCTACGTTTGTGGGAAGTGGTATGTTTCTAAGAATCTCTTTCAATCATATGTATAACCTCTTTGTTCCCTAGGTTAACATTCATACCATCGGACAAGGTAGATGTGGTCTGGAGCAAGATAGCCAGTGAGATACCACAGCTATAACACCATTGACCAGCTGATGTCCTCTATATAGCATCCCTGGTCTCTGGTCCTTTATCCTCCACTTCTGCCTTCTGTGCAAAGGTGGCTACACTGCCTGACAATGCTGTACCCGGGCACCAGCATCTTATATGTGTCTACATTCCTGATGTCTATGACAAAGAAGATGCCACCACAGTATGTTTCAAATTTTAGCTTGGGTTTGGATAACAATATTTATTATATATGTAGGTTATGAAGGTGCTCTTGAGACAACATGGGCTCAATCTCAGTGGGGTCAAGTCTGATTTGTATACACTCATAGATATGTTTGATTTGATTCATGCATATATCTTTTACACTGCTGACTTTGATTGCAGGCTTAGATAGTAAACATTCTAGTGGCATTCCGTCAACTGTAAGTCATCTATTTCCCTTTTTATGATGTAGCACTTTAATTTTTTTTGTAGATTTGGAAGAATACATCATTGCTAAAGGAGTCTGAGATTAAGGTGTGTGTACATGTACTTTAAGATTAGGAAATAGGTTCAGATTGTTCCATAGGAGCT
>JBBPLJ010000263.1:10250-25275 GCA_038089715.1 Veloporphyrellus conicus
GTAAGAATGCATTTTATGCAGAGCTATCTACTTTCAAAGCTACAGCAACTGCTACCACAGATTTGACCAAGAATTCCAAGCCAGCTGGAGGAAAGCCAAAACTTCTTATTAAAAGAAAGGCTACAGAGGATCCTTTTACATCTGATAATGAGACTACATTAGTAGATGTGGGTAGAAAAAGGAAGACATAAGAGGAATGGAAGTTAAAAAAGTTAATAACAAATTCTCAGTGTAGAGGAGATTTTTTTCTTGTAGCTGCAGGAATTTGAAATTCATTCTGATACTTTATGTTTACAAAAAGCTATTCTGTTTTATAAATGGGATTTATTCTTTCAGCCAGTATCATTGGATAGTCAGAATATTGTCACATACATATTATAAAAGACCTCAGAATAATTTTCAACCAATTCCAATGATCTATAGTATATAACATATAGAAGCTAACTCAGACAAATATTGTAAACTCATATAGGATTCTTAGTATTGGAATCTACAAGATTAAGGAAAAATCAGCAGAAAACATACTCAGTCTAATATATGCTGACCTTGGATGAAATTGTGACCTACTCTCTTATTCAGAAACTGCATGGCATATTGTGATGCCTTGACAAGATTATCTTTGATATCAATTTTTGAACATTGCAAATGTGCTAGAGGTTGGACAAAATCATTTGTGAACTGTTGCATTTGTTCCAGTTGCCAGGGGCCGGAGATAGATAGAGCCATCCGGATATACATCCAAAGAGCCTCGTGAATTGGATATTCCTTGACAAGGGAAATAGCATGACCCAGTAGGTTTTGCTCAACAACTATTTCTATCAACAATGGATCTCCACTCTTGAGAGCAGCTTGGGAGAGCATGACAACGGTATGAATAGCGCTGTAATCAGATACATGACAGTCAATCCATCGCTTGACTGCTGCAATCTCGTTGCGGAGCACTGGAACCAAGCCGACAATATCTATGCCAACGAGGTAATCCGAGAGAAGACTCCTCATGCATAACAGGCGATGTGTCCACGCAAAATAATTCCGTGGATAGAGCTCGCAAGCTTGAGATACTAGTTCGAGTTCGTCTCGGAGTGCCTCTGGTGATGCGAATCGAAGGCGACAACAGGGATCCGCACCCGTAGTTGCAGTGCCTGGAAGCTTTGGATCGTACACAGAACAGAGAATCCATCGCCTGTGATACCACAACTCGCCTTGTTTGGCGCATTGCTGTGAGGAGAGGAGCAGGCTCGTGAAACGCAACTCAGCGTCCGGATCGATGATACGCAATCGAACGAGGCGCTTTCTGATGTTAAGTGCTGTCTGATGAGCCGGATTGGCGAGCAACAGGATAGATGACGAGGCCGTTAAATCCAGGATGAGAGAGGGGTCAAGGGTGTTATGGTTTGGTTGGGTCGCCGTCGCCAAGCGCCTGGATATGCAGCTGCGGGCGGACTTGAAGATACGGACAGCATGGAGATAGACCCGGTAGAGGATCTTTTGTGAAATTCCAAGGTTGCCCTGGACGAAGAGGAACGGGGAAAAAGACTCGATGTCATTTGGATTTTGGGTGGACGCCCAGATGGAACCATCGCCAGGAAGGATCTCGATTGTCTGGCTGCCAGTGGAAACATATGTTTGGTGTATTGTTCCGGATGAGACTACTCACGGACGCTTGCTTAGAAGCGAAACAAGGAGTTCATATATTTCTGAGGTCGAGGCAGGGAGTGAGTTCATGCTGAGGATACCGTCGGCAGATGCCGGCGTGTGAACGAGTCTTTGACGGTTGAATTCACCGGAACACGGTTACATCTCTTCACTGAGATAGGACCACTAGGCAAGTATTTACTTTCGCTGAGGCCCCTACGTCTATCAGGCGTGCTCTGAGTTTGGCTACTAAATGCGGTTATTTCTTTCCCACTTTCTATGTGAAAGGGCTTATATGTTTGGTATGTTCGTGATAAGGCAATGTCAATGTGCTGCATTCCAGGTTGAACACATTTTCAATCTCTCCGCCACCTGACAGAGTTTTATGCCCAGTAGCGTTCAGTACCCAAGTCATGTTGGATCCCGTCATGGTCAGGAGGCTCGTCCACGTCCTGGTTACCGTCTATGTATCCAGTGCTATCGTGTATTCGTCGTATTCTCTGTCGATGATCGCAACGTTGAAGATAAAGGAATGGGTCGCTCCTATCTCCACAAGCCCTAGAGATCATGTTCCCCTCTGGAATTTCAAGCACGCCTTGATCCCGTCGAACCTTCCTGAGGAAACCCTCTATTGGCCAGCGACACCTAATGATAAGCATGACCTCGGAAGTAGTGAAGTCGCGATGGGGGAATCAATCTTCCTCTCGAAAGCCTTCTCACAAAGCATGCAACCATGCAAGATCATCCCATTTTACTACAAAGGTTCCGCGGCCTTAGAAGACAATGACATTACCATAACTACTCTCGTAACTTTCAACCGATTCAAGGTATTTGGGGAACTAGCCAAACGATATAAAGGTGAGAGAATAGTCTCTTGGAGTAGTTGGCGCTGTACCATTCGCGCAGGTCCCATATCTGCTGCCGTTCAGGTTTCTCCTAGCGATTCCCATGTCGTTCTGGATGCCTTGCACGACCTGTATACATCCACCCCAGGAATGTCCAGTTTTGTTGATGTCCACCTCGTTCTCTCCCCATTCGCTCGCCAACTGAATTCATGGCGCAATGCTGCGCGTTTGTTTGCGCGTACGGAGTTCGTCATGATGCTCGACGTCGACTTTGCCATTTGCACCGACTTCCGAAGTCATGTTCGAGCCGGCTTGGATGGCGAAGTGGGACACAGTCTCCGAGATGGACATGCGGCGTTGGTGGTTCCTGCATTCGAATACCTCAATCAGCGGGATGGCATCGATCCGGATGCTTTTCCAAGTGACAAAAAGGTTATTTCGATTCATACGTCCACCCCCATCATTGATCCGTCTATTCCAGGTCCTCCTGGACCTCGTTAAATCGGGTGAAATCGACATGTTTCATAAATCGTGGGCTCCGGGGCATAACTGTAGTGACTATCCGCGGTTCTATGACTCCGCTCCGGGAGAAATGTACAGGATCAAGCGGTACCAGCCCGCATATGAGCCATACATCATCTTTAAGAAAGAGGGACCACCTTGGTATGTGCTAAATTTGCGATTACACTGCTGCCTGCCATGCTAAGTCTCACATTTTAGGTGCGACGAACGCTTTGTGGGATATGGAGGAAACAAGGCAGCTTGTCTGTTTGAAATGTATCTCTCCGGAATGTCCTTTTTTGTCCTCGCAGATCATTTCTTGGTTCACCAAAGTCATGTATATGAAGAGGCCACACGCAAACTGGAGGTGGGCGACCTGCTCTTTTGACAGTGACGTTTGATTTAATATGGATTAATTACTCACCTGTTGAAAGCGCAAAAGTAATCGCAAAATTTACCAGGAATTTAAAGAAGAAATTTGCCTCCGGTGAGTGATCATGGTCCGTCCCCCCGGACCCATTGATCGTCCTCTGAAGGTATCTTCGACGACATCGTGATGCTGGTACATTGAATTCAACTTTTGGGCGCAATGTCGTAGAGGAGTGTAAGAAACTCAAAGGGGTCTCAGGTTCAGCTGCATATGTACGTCTCTCCCCGAACATCTCTGAGATAATCCCGACGTCTGTCTAGATCATGGAAGGAAAGGTGTAGGGAATTGTTCCATTGCTACTTCCCCTCTTTCGAGTACGCTGTGTAGAGCAACTGCGTGGGTGCGGAGCGTGATTGAACACAACATACTGTTTCCAACGTGTCATTGGAGTGGTCAGACACTCTTGCTGTTAGTCCTTGTGCTGAGTTATCATGCTATCATAGAGCATAGCACATTCAAGATGTAATCAGATAAGATTGAAAAGTGCAAACGTGGCAAGCCGGTATTCGGTGTGTGGCTGTGCGGGAGTATTGTCGGCTTTGTCGTGGGGTCCAACTCAATTTCTATACTCGACTCCTTGACCAGCCTTGGCTGGGGCAAGACTACCGCAACTGACCCCCAAATCTTTCTGGATATTGTTAGGTGCTATACACATTTTGGCTGTGCCTTTTATCATGCCTCCATGTCGTAGAACCTGGACACGTCGCGCTACTTGGCTGGCTTTCGGGTGCATTGCACTCGCTGGGTTCCTGGTCTCTGCTCAGCCAGACGCATCATTTCCTGTTCAAAGTGTAAGATTGATGCTTCATGATCATTTGCCCCCGACCAAATGCGTTCCGTCAGGTACAGCCCGACCCTACACCCGAACTAGGTAGCCACCATGATCATCTCCGTGAGACGCTCGTAAGTTTGCGTCCACATTCAGGTTGAATTGTCATTGACCTCGTTGTGAAGACGCCTCGACGCTCATTGGCAGATGTCGACCAAGCGACCGAAGGTGCGAACTCTGTCTACTTTCAAACTGCACGCGACAGCTAACGTTTCAACAGCTATGCATGCCTTTAAGCTCGCCATGATTACCCTCTCTAATCTGACCGCGCATCCACCGCCCTATGACCATGACCCACTTCCACAATCAAGTACCTCACAGTCATCGCTTCTTTCATCCTATCTCCCAAGCGCGCAGGGCCAAGGACCCATTGGTCGCGCTATACGTATATTGATCAAGCTTCGTCAGAAATACTCCCCCTTTCGAATCTTCTCTTGGCTGGATACGTCGGCCGCCGCCGCACGGAAAAAGGACGAAGAGATACGCGCTAAAGTAATCAAGGTGATTGATCTGCTCCAGTATTCTGCCGAACTGGGAAATACGGATGCACTGTACACGCTCGCGCGTCTTTCTCTCGTGCGTGCATTTTGTTTTCATCTCCTGTCATGCTTTGGGTTGATAGGACGTTGTCCAGTTTCCTCCAAATGGCTACTTTCCGTCAGACCCGAAGCTTGCCTATTCGTATTACTCGACACACGCATCCTTGACCGGAAATGCGTCCTCGCAAGCACTCCTTGGGTTCTTCCATGCCACAGGTTATGCAGATACGGTACCGTTGGATCAGGCCAAAGCAATGCTGTATTACACATTTGCTGCCCAGGGAGGACACAAGGGCGCGCAAATGGCACTCGCGTACCGGTACTGGAGTGGTATTAGTACATTGGAAGACTGTGCTCGAGCAGTGGAATGGTACGAAGCAGCAGCTGATAGCGGTAAATTAACATTCAGCTTCTGTGGTTCATATGATCCATTAACATGCACCAACAGCTATGGATATGTTCTTGTCGGGCCCACCCGGGGGTCTTACACTGCCCTACACACATACACGTCTCTCTGATTTGGACGGGGGAGTCTACGGACCAGGCGCCAGCGTTGCATCGACTGGGCTCAACGCCGTAAAGCCAGCTGTCAAGGCTGGTTTCGCTCAAGCGGCAGGCGAAACATGGGAGGACCTTCTCGAATACTACATGGTACGTTGTTCTTATTTGTACAGCCGAACCTCTTGACTCGTCCTCATCTTGTCTCCAGTTCAACGCCGATCGCGGTGAAATGGACTTTGCATACAAGCTTGGCAAAATCTTTTATCAAGGGAGTATCTATGCGACCTCGGGTGGGATCGGCTCCGGTTCCGAAGGTGTAGGGCGCATCGGTCAAGATTTCAACCTCGCTCGATCCTACTTCCTGAAGATTGCGCGTCAGGTGTGGCCTCGCGATCCAGTCATCCCGCTCCAGTACAACACCCCCAGCGACAAGGCAGAGGGTGTCACCCAACCCGGATGGGCAGCGAAAAGCGCTGCTTACTTGGGTCGGATGTACTTGCGTGGCGAGGGTGTGAAACGCGACTACGAGACCGCCATGATGTGGTTTGAGCGCGGTGCAGAATTTGGCGATCGGGAGTGTCACAATGGATTGGGCATCATGTGGCGAGACGGTTTGGTCAAGGGACGCCACGATGTTGCGAAGGCGATGGTATACTTTTCGCATGCGGCGGGGCAAGAATTGGCAGAAGCCCTCGTGAGCGTTGGCAAGTACCACTACGGTAGGTGCATGCGCGACCCGTCGAGCGGAATGACCTCATGTTTTCAATTAAGGCAGAGGCGAGATCAAGGTCGCATTGACGTACTTTGAGACGGCGATTCGTTACGGGTCGCCGTTCGAAGCCCACTTCTATCTCGCCAAGGTCCATACGATGAACATACGCACTGCCGGGCTTCCACAAGGCTATGCGGCTGGTTCGTGTGCGAACGCAGTTTCGTTTTATAAGCTTGTCGCGGAACGCGGGGTTTGGGATGAGGACCTCATCGACGATGCCGAGTTTACTTGGAACAGTGGTACTTCGCGTGGCAAAGAAATGGCCATCCTCAAATGGTGGATCGCAGCCGAAAGGGGTTCCGAAGTGGCCCAGAACAACCTCGCGTATGTCCTGGACCAAGGTGAGTTCCATCATTTGGACCATCGACCATGCGTTAATGTACGGTTTGGTATTATTTGCAGATAGAAGTATCCTGCGCCTGACGCGCTTTGCACCCATCGAAGCATCCAACGATACCGCCCGACTTGCGCTGACTCAGTGGACGCGCTCCGCCGCGCAACGTAACGTTGATTCTTTAGTCAAAGTGGGGGACTATTACTATCATGGGCTCGGTGTGCCAGACGAACCGATTCCAGTTCGTTGGGAAAAGGCAGCCAAGTATTACCAAAGCGCAGCGGACACGCAACTGAGCGCGCTCGCGATGTGGAATCTGGGATGGATGTACGAGAACGGTGTGGGTGTACCGCAGGTGCGTGACGGATGCTCGGAAGAAAGCAAGCCGGGATTGACACGTATCGTTGTTTCAACAGGACTTCTATCTCGCAAAACGGCACTATGATCAAGCGTTGGAGACGAATAGTGAAGCATACCTTCCCGTGCTGTTGTCCTTGGTCAAGTTGTATATCAGAAGTTTTTGGCACTCTCTGCAGGGCCGGCAGAATGCGCTTCCGCTATGGGGATACGACGAGGATAAATGTATCGTCTTTTTTCCTGGCTGCTCTACCCAATACTGACAAGCATTTGTTCATAGTGTCCATTTCAGAGAAAGCGAACCTGAAACGGGAAATTGATGCTGCCGCTGCAGCGCAAGGTGATGCCAGAGACGAACGTCCCGAGGAACTAGAAGACGAGTTGCGGGATGATGGCTCATGGTATATTGGAAAAGCCAGGGAGGAGTTTCATAGACGGCGCACGGGCGAAGCTCGTCGCGAAGCGGAAGAAGATCCCGTCCAGGTCTGTTGAATGTGTGATACGTGTCGCAGATCATATCTGACCCAGGTCCATCTTTTATTTAGTGGGCCAGGGACAGGAGGAACGCCGAGAACGAGCGGGATAACGATTTTGGGCCAGAAGACTACTTTGATGCGGCGTTGCGAGGCGGACACCGTGGTGAGGAGGCGACGAACGAGTTTGCAGAGACGATGTTGGCGCTGGGGTTGTGTGTGGCGGTTGCGATTCTGGTCTACATCCGGACGCGGATCATGGAGCGCGTGCGGCGAGAACAGGAGCAACAGCAGCCACAGCAACAACAACCTGAACAGCAGCAGCAGAATCAAAATCTCGGGGCGTTTCCTCCGCCTGGCGACCCTGCACGACCAGACTGGTTAATTTGGCGATGAGGTAGTGGTTCCTCTCGGGACCTATGTATGTAGGGTATTTCAATGCTTCAGGCTTGATAGAAAGCATAAGGCACCGCCCAAGATGTTTGAACCCCCAAGCTCAGCATTAAGTTCGCCAACTCGTTAGTGGACAAACCAAAGGGCCTCAGCCGACGAGATCAAAATGTCATTATATACGATAGATTCCCCCGTTTTATCAGTACACAAGATTACGAGCAAAGTGATCTCAAGAGAACCCAGGGGGGTGAAAAAAGGCTGTCCACCATTCCGTTCAATGACATGCATATATGCCCGCGGTAGATCCCTAGTTACTGCTGGCAGCAATAAGTTCGTCCAGTTCCTCCATGTCCATCCCCTCGATGCTGAGTACGATTTTGCATCGGAATGGGACGGGACGCCTGCCATGCACGCGATCAACATGTTTAGATCGCAAGGCATAATCCTATACCCGAAGGGTCTCCCCTTGGTCGGCCTTTTGTGCTTCGATGCACTGTGTGGCCGGCTCGGAAATCTACAGAGGCAATCAGTCGTTAGGAAGGAGTGTCACGCAGCAAGTTTCTGATACAGTTGCACTTACAGCCTCAAAGTAACAAGATGGAAGGATATCATGGAGACTGCGAAGTGTGATTTTCCTGTCTCCGCCCATTGCAAAGTTGGAGCATCCCGAGATCGCCATACAACAGATGACATCTGTATGCTGAATGACAGAGCCAATGTGCTGGTATGTCAGTGTCCCAGAATGAGACGGAGGATGTGTCCGAGGCTGCAATGAATTCACCATTGCTTGCCAATGAGATGCACCTGGGATGGTCCCTGCTGTGGATACTCCATCGTGAGAGGGTTGTGCCGGTGGACACTTCAAGATGGCAGATGCTACCGTCGAGCAATAATGCAAAGAGCTGCTTGCTGCTGCTACTCCAGGCGAGGGATCCGTTACGTCCCGAGTTGACCCAGATTGGTACATTGAAGAGGAGGTTGTCGTTTTGAGTGTCGTATACGCAGATGGATTCACGATCCCATGTGGCTGTAGCGATGAGCAATCCATCTGGCGAAATTTTGACCTCAACCAAGTCATTGTCGTGTTCCCATGCGATGAGTTGCGCACCTGTTGAGAGTGACCAGATGCGGGTGGTGCAGTCATCCGATCCCATCGCGACTCTCGTCCCATCCGGAGAGATGTCGACGGCCCACATCGCCTCGCCATGTCCCCTGAACTCGACCACCGGTTCTCGACTCTCTACATCCCATACCACCACCAAGCCGCTCCGACGATCCACTTTGAGTCGCATGACACCGCGATGCTCCGAATAAAACTCCCCGGGTCCATTGGCTCCCCCACTTCTTTGCCATCATCTGCTCTCCACCATCGTATCAAGTTCTCGACATAATCACCACTCACAACATACTTTCCATCAGTGAGGAATGCGACTGAACATATGACACCTCGACCATAAATTTCGATTGATGCTGCCTTTCTGCGAGTAGAGTTTGTGCCAAAGTTTACACTCGGATCTTGGTCAGCGTCAGTATCGCGTTCTGAAATCTCTCCCTCAGGTACTCACCACATCCTGAAAGCCAGCGAAACATACTCAGCAAGGTGGCAGAGAAAAGGAAACTAAGGAGCGGGTGCCGCTGTCGCCTGGTTTACACGTGCCTCCTTATCAATGTGCATCAGCCTACACCTTTTGGACGCTTGCCCATTATGAGACAGTCACTACTGTCGCAGCAGCGATGTCCAGGAAAGATCACCCTTGAACTAGACAGAAATGGGTTGCAGCACCAGGTTCATGAACAGTGACATTGCAGGTGTGCTCTGGCTATAGTTTTTCGCATAGTGGATGTCATGCAGATTAAAAGTCGTTCCAGCTCTTCGACTGCTTCTTTTTGTCTGTCTCAAGAATATAGCCCCTCGTTAGCAGATGAGTCCAACATAACCAGTGAGTATAGTCCCAACGCACTTACAGAATCTGCTCACCTCGGCGACGAATGTGGGACATCTCATTGCAGTGCTATGCTTGGTCTTGACCAGTGCTTCCCACGTAGTGGTTCGTTTATGTAAGTCTAAGTCGGAGGAGTCGGATTGACATCTCTAATTGTCAAGAGCGTCGCGTCCTGTTGACCACACCATATCTAAAGGAGCAACACCAGGCCTTGCTATAGTCCTTGATGTGAGATCTGGCATATCACAGGTCATGTTTGGCTCGCTGCTGCCTTGGAATACTTGAATCTGCCCAGCCATGTCAGAGCCGAAAACAGGTTAATGCGCAATTATCCATTGTCGTGTTTCTGCTGTCTTTATTGATCAGGCCATTGATTCACGCAAGCAGCCCTTCATTTCGGTCGGTTGCAATCCTTCAAGATATTGACGCCGACGGTGTCGCGGTTCAAGACCCCGACAGTGGACGTTACCTCAGGGACTCTTCGCACGATGGTTCTTCTCGCTCCTCCCCCGCTTTCGAGCCTAGCCATCGTACCAGATCATCGCTAGGCCCTTGTCACATGGGTCAATTTGACGCATATTTGCGAAGTCGCCGCGTTTGTGCAACTGACTGGACGCCCCATATGGTTCAACGACAATTTCGATTATGTAGAGATTAGGCATTGGGAGTTGACTGGGATAGTGCGGATCAACACGCAGCTTGTGTCTTGTGGGATGATGCTGGGACACCACGCCCGTCTGAAATAACACTTGCCAAATCTTATCACGTCCACAATACCTTCTCCGTGTTGCTCAGAAGGCAGTGTCAAAGCTCGTCCTCACGTATTTCATGGCAGGAAGCCAAAGCACTCCTCTGGAGTCTATTTTTTACCACGAAAGAGAAAGCAATATATTATTGAAAACGAGTCGTCGTCGCAGAAAACAAAACCTTGCTGGGAGAGTTGGTGAGGAACATGACAAGTCGGTCGATACCCATTGTCTGACATGGATGGCAGAAGGCCCGGGTCAGGCAATGTTCCCGCTTACGCTTACACGTGCCAAAAAGATTAATAAAAACAAGGTCTTGTGCGCTCACAAATGAGACGTCTCGTCTGTAGGCTGTGCCTTGTCCTTGTCACCTCGCCCCTTTTTTGTTGGACTTATTGTACAAGTCTGTGATGCATCAGGCAAGTGTTAATGGAAGAAAAAGAAAACGGCATCTGTTACTTGAAATCCAGTCGTTGCTCAAGTGGATCATTCAACTCCGTGTAGACATCACAGGTCATCTAAGCCCTCACACGGACCGGGACGTGAGCGGTAGTCCTTGGCGAGGGGCGACATGACTTGGGGATATCCAACTGAGCAAGACGAACGAACGGGTTGGTGTCATGAGCAAGGGGAACAAATGTATCAATGAAGACGGGCAAGATGCAAAGCAGCTCGGTGGACTCGCTGAGGAGTTATGAGAGACTTGGTCATTAGCTTTGTGGCCCCGCAATCTTGCCCTCGCCCTTCTGCCCCATCTGGGACGACACCCAAGTTTTCCTGCCCATCTCGAGCGTTCGTCGAGTTTTTCCGACATCCGTCTTAGACTCGACGAAGGCAGGTCCTCGATGGTTACGATTGTCATGTATATTGTCCGGCAATTTCAGGATGGATGTAAGCTGCCTGTGGAAACATGACGGAGTAGCTTTTGCCTCAGTTTCTGTACAATGACGGTCTTGTTCGTCAGGCGAGCAACGTAGACTAGTTGTCTTCCACAACTGAATTTCTTCGAGAGCGCCGTCCTGTGCCCGCGGGAGAAGTGGATGCTGGCCGATGAATCGGTGGTTGATGAATTCATTAGGGCAGCTGTCGCGATTGTTATCAGAGTGAAAACGGGTCAGAGAGTTTATTGTACCGTGGGCGGTGGTGATAAAGTTTCTCGCTGCTCAAAGGACACTGATACGAAGAACGAAAACGGAAGAATAACCTCACGTAAGCCATCAAGTTACATCAAACAATGACAGAGAAAGATAGAGTAGACCCAGTAGACCCACCTCCCGACTCCCGCTTGGACAACCCCTGTTCGAGCACCTTGAGCTGGACATGCATTCGAGTTGGGTCTGGCATCTCTAGTTCTCGCATTCGGAGCTTCAGAGGTTAGAATTTAGGCATTTGTAATCATTTGAAAGAAGGAATAGTTCCGATGGCTCTCGGTTTGAAGGAGAGGATAGTGCGGGGCCCGAGGATAGTCGCGCGGTGCGGACGCCTTGCGCGTGGCGCATACTTTCACTTCAGGCAGAGAGGAAGGAAGAGTCGACGAGGCCGTTTGATGTGTGTGGTGGTGGCTAGGTCGAGGGAACAAAGGGTTAAGTGGTGGAAGAGTAGTCTGGTGAGTCACGGTCACCGGACCAGGGCCACTTTGTGCAGTCAGAATTTCGGAGACATGCTAAAGGATTCAGCCAACTACTTTTGATTGCTAGACCCTTCTTTCGTGTGCAGCGTCGCGGTCTGGCATGGAAAAAAGTAGAAGAAGGTGACTGCATGGTCAGTGAGTGCATTTGACGATAAGATGGTGGTTCCTCTCGGGATCTATGTATGTAGAGCATTTCAACGCTTCAGGCTTGATAGAAAGCATAAGGCTCCACCCAAGGTATTTGAACCCTTGGCAAGTTCAGCGTTAAGTTCGCCAACTTGTGAGTGGACCAACCAAAGAGCCTCAGTCGGAATTGAAAGGGGACGAGATCAAAATATTACATAAACGACAGATTCTCCCATTTTACATACCAGTACACAAGCTTACGAGCAAAGCGATCTCAAGAGAAGCTAGGGCGGCGACAAAAGGCTATCCATCATCCTGTTCAACAACATGCATATATGCCAGCGGCAGATCCCTAGTTATTGCTAGCAGCAATCAGTTCCTCCAGTTTCTCCATGTTCATCCCCTCGATCCTAGGTATGATTTTGCATTGGAATGGAACGGGACGCCTGCCATGCACGCGATCAACATGTTTAAATCACGAGGCATGATTCGCACATCACTTACCTGGTAACTCCGCCGGAAAACTTTGGTTCTATGGAGATCTCCACGCCGTTCTCGTCCAAAGGTTTCGACATCGTAAACACAGCCAACACCTTGGCAATCACACTCCACAGAGCCGTGTCTGCGAAATGTCTCCCAACGCAGATGCGTCGGCCGAATCCAAACACGATGTTCTCGGTGTCATTGGGCTTTAGGGTTCCATCCTCGTTGAGGAATCGTTCGGGGAGGAACGTATATGGATTCGGGTATTTGGATTCATCGTGCGTCATCGACCTAGCGGGGTAAGAATAACGGGGATCAAGCGTCAGCCTCGAAGGAGGGTAAATACGTACTTACCATAGATTCAAAATGATAGTGGCACCTTGGGAATACTACTGTATGTATCAAAACATCTTTGATATGTAGCCTAAAATCACTCGCCCTTTGGGATGTGATATCCAGCATAGGTATCGTCATCTACAGTAGCATGGGGGATTGCTAATTGACTCAGGGTGTTAATAGCAAAAGTCAGACAGCTTGAATTACTGACACAGAGGGAGCGAGGGGTTGTGTCTGAGCACCTCCCGTACAATCCCATCCACATACGGTAACGAGGGTCGATCGTCGATCATAGGCAGTCTTGCCTTGCCAACCACGGCATCTATCTGTGTTTGAGCATTCTTCTGTACTTCCGGGTGCATCATCATCATAAGAAAGAACGACATGAGGAGCGGGTCCGACTGTTCTCCATATACTCTGTCAATGATGAACATGCTTGGTAGTAGCACGGAACAGCACGCACTGTCTCTGATGCAGCTAATAGAGTTGAAAATACAATTGCGTGAATGATCTATCCGAGTGTCCTGGGTAACGTACCTAAGAAGGCAGTTGCAGCTGCCTCTTTGAGACTCTTCATCAATGGTTCATCCGGAGGTATCCCTTTCTCGTCGACATTTCGAAGTGCGTCATGTACCATAGATGGTACAGCACCAGTGCCCAGCTTCATGTAATCAGAAACACATCCATGGGTTGATTCATATTGACATACCAATTTTTCTAACGAGTATGTAAATGGCCTCTCGACATAGTGATTTGTGGATCCTCTTGCGATTGTCATCTTCTTCTTGAATGACATGCCAGGTAGCCATGACGGGATTCTCAGTACTGGGGATGGATCAACAAAAAACTGTACAATAGCGGAAGAATGTAGACCGCTCACACGCTGGGAAGGCAGCGACAACGATTGCCACCTAGGGGGTGACAGCAGCCACAATAACTTCAAGCACATTAGCGGCCATGACAACCAATTCATCATGTCGAGAATCTGGATCATGGTCGTACACAGAATTCAACATGACAGAAGTCGTGTATCTAAAGCCATGTTTAGTTGTTCTCGCTGCTCTCACTGGGTTCACTTTGACCACGTACTCAAATACATGATCACCAAGTTGTTCTGGGGCACCAAGCAACTGCCGAAGAAGCTGGAATGACTTGGAGTTCTGAAGGGGCAGAAATCTAGATACAGTATCCTTTCCAAACGTCTGATGGAAAAATCGCCTGTGGATGCGCCATCTGTCACCATAAGGTAACAACACTGAATTAAAGCCTATCCCACACCTTACTTGACAGATTAGACTGACAATATAATATAAAACAAAGGTTCACAATTCGTTGGTGATGAGGTAAGGACGGTCCGAATAGTCGTTCGAACGATTCCCCAACAGATCCATCGCCACTTTGTCTGAGTTGATGATGACGATATCCTTTCCCAAGAGTCGCGAATAAACAAGGGCGCCTACGGATATCTATACGGGTGAACAATGTACGTTGAGTTGTCTCACCGTATGTTTTTGCCCACTCTGCGTAGGCCAACCACGGTGCGCTGGGGTTTATCCCAATGACATTCCCGATCCATGGTATCCCAGGAGGCCCAGGGGGTAGCGGGAAGGTGGGCCTTGTATTTCCGAGATAGCGTTTGCTGACGTAGATACTAACTGTGATGCACCCAAAGGCAATGACATAACATGCAATAGTTCCAGCACTCGCGTTGTGATGGAAAATCCATGGAGTCGATCTCTCCATTTTGTTATAGACGGGCCTCAGCGGTAGTAAATCCTTGTTGATTCGTGAGAACGGCGGCACCAGTACGTCCATTACATGTGTAAGAAGAGATCATGTGATTAGTCATTACGGTCAGAGTTTTTTTGGCTACGGTGAGCTCTGTACAGATCTTGGTAATTTGTTTATGTTCAGGGATCCAGAAAATGTCAGGACTGCATGTTTCGACCCAGACGAGCACGTACTAGGTGAAAAGTATTAGGCTGTAGTGAAACTACCTTGTTTGGTCTTGCTTGGCGAAATGGAAGGAAGCGTTTCAGACCTTCAAGGGTTCTGTTGTCATGCGGCACGGTTGATGCGTTGAGCGGAGCTCGACAACCAAACGACCAGGACGACGTCGAAGCTTACTTCTAGTTATTCGCTGCTCTGTTTC
>JBBPLJ010000264.1:5526-23074 GCA_038089715.1 Veloporphyrellus conicus
CTATTAGCGCATGCATGAGTGGGGTGCAAACGAGTAGAGATAAAAATGCTTAGCCAGTACGTACGGACTGGGAAGGAGACCTGAGGACCAACGTTGTTGACTAGTACGAGAGACGTCAAGATTGATGACATGAACGCAACGCGCGAGGGTACCTACCATACTTGCCAAACTGGTATCCGTTGACGTAGAACTGAGTCAGGAAAGGAGAATGTGCTAAGAACCCGACATCACAAAGAGTATTTAGTGTGATTTACCTGAGAACGGAAATAAGGGTTGGTTGTGATATTCGAGACAACGAGTGCCATTGGATAGTCGACGCCAGCGGGAACGTCGAGCATGAACGTTGTCCTGTGCATGCATGCATCAGAAGTCAAGCCACACTAGTGCTTTGAATTATACAGACCTGTAAAAGCCAACGCCTGCGGAGCAAATCCCGACGGTGGGCGAACCTTCTTCCCAATTTTCATCCGGGAATCCCGGGAGATGCCATCCTTGTGATCCCGTCAGTAACAATATGATGCAGAAATAGCCTACGCCTACCCATTCGTTCGCCGTATAGCCCACCCTCGTTGAGTGGTCCACGTGTCGTGTCGACGTACTACCAGAAGATATGAAAGGCTCTCAGGTTGACAGATCGAGACGACTGAAAGTAACAGGCTCACATCCTCTCCTCCAAGATTCCCAGCCACTTTCCAGACGCTGACTTCTGTACCCGAGCCACCGATAAAGGAGTAACTCAAGATTCCTCTCGGAGTTTTGAAGTTGTCACTCGCAGCTACCCCATCTTCCTCATAGCCCATGTGGTCTTGCAGAATCGTGATGACGTATTGGTCACTGCTCACAGGCTCTCCAGCGAAGCTGAATGTGCCCTCATAATTGGAGTGTGCAGCATCCCCAACCCATGAGCCCAAGAATGTCTGATTGAGCCATACAGAGTATCCGAATGCATTCCCTCCCTGCACGTTGAGCCTAAGTCCAGTTTCAGAACCGGTGGATGTGAAATGTGCACGCCAGAGGATGTTGCCGGTGTGATACCCATAGTCGCCGGCGTAGAGGACGACAGGTGTACTGGGTTGAGTTGGATTGATGGTGGTAGTATGGTCGGCCACTGTCCAAAGCGCATCATCATACATCGAATCAATTTCCGGAAGCGAGTTTGCGGTTTTCTTGGAGACTCGTTAGCGCGAGTTGAGCAGGAGGGGATCATACACAGTTACCCATGTCAAACTTTCAAGATCCGGAAGCTGGATGGAAGGCAACGACACGTTTCGTGATGAAATTAAAGTACCGTAGCTGGTAGTTGCTAGTGTCAGTGGTTCGCCATTAAAGGTCACCTGCGCCGATGATGCCGCAGGAGCAATAATCTCGAATGATGTCGTGCTGTTCAGATCACCCGTAATCTCCAGCGTGTTGCTGGAAATCTGGACAGAGCGGATGAGGTACCCGCCTTTGATGAGGATTGGGTTCGTGGCACTGTAGTTCGCAAAAGAACCTGCGGACGAGGGGTACATCACCCAGAATTCATAGGCGTTCGCACGATCTAACGCAAGTCAAAACCAGTCAGCTCTTAATAAATGCAGTCCTTACCTAGGATGTACAATAAAACGTTATCCCCGATCTCCACGACAGTCTGTCCGGATGTCGTGTATTGAATAACGAGGTTCGTTAAGTCGATGGTCCCAGTCTTGATGGACTGCGTGCCTGAAACGACATTGGCATTGGGGACGTTGACGTGCTCGAACTTGAACGCCGTTTCGTGAAGCTCGCCAGCGTTTCCGTAAACGATGATGGCGTCGCGACCATCAATAGTTGCCCTGATCGCGTAGTGCTTGTCAGCGTGGAGCTAAATAAAGTTAAAGCAGCTACATGCCAGGTCATGATTTCTGCAGTAGAGTACAGCAGATGATTACCCCCAGCGGTGTAATCGACAACGTGAACCTTTGAGTCCTTGCCATTAAGTGTGAGCTGTCCGCCTAGTTGGGGAACGGCCACTGTCCCGCTGCTCGTTGACAGGGTTAGTGTATACGTCTCCAGAGCGTTCGAGGATGCGTCAAATTGCCTTTTATTACCGGAAATTAGTAAGCAGATCACCGCACAGAGGATACAGGAGATCAAAAGGCGGCAACGATACGCACCTGATGACATAGAATCCAGTCACCTTACCGACAACATCCAATACCTGGGTCGTCACTAGGGCAGAATTGCCTGTGAATGCTCCTTGATTGAAACCCAAGTTTATCGGACGTGTCGTAAGATAGGCTGGGCTGACGTGGAGGAAATAGGCTTGCAACTTGAGTTCGTAGTATTTTTCGCGCAATGTGCGATCTTCAGCGATGGCAGAACCCTGGATTTTGGATAGACAGCGAGCATAAGAAGGTCGGCTCAAAGGGACGTACATAATCATAAGATGTATACACCCCAGGGTGTGCGATGCCGCCCCAATTCGTGCCACCATAGATCATATACAGGTTGATGTAGGTAGTTGACATGGAGAGCTCGTTCTTGTAAAAGACTATAGCAAGATGCTCTGAGTTGACTCAATATGTAGCGCGCAAATTGCTTGCCTCGCTCGAAATCGGGACCGGTGAGTACTGTACAAGTGTTATAACCAGATCCACCCCTAAAGCAACAGATGAGGGGCCATGCACACCATAGCACGACTGTGATCCGTCAACGTACCATCCATCGAAGGAACCTCCTTGGAATTCGTATACATTATTAGGCTCTGTCGGGTTATACTCCGTATGTGCACTCCAATAATGACTACAATGACAGATAGATGAAGATCACGCGGCTTTCTTCCAGTAAAACAAATAACTTACACTGGGACACCGGCTGCGGTCCACGTGTATGGATAGGAACAGTCAAAACCATTTGGATAAGAGTCGTAACCTAGATAAGTGAGGAAATGAATCGGGAACCAGACTTTAGACATGACCCACCCCATATGTTGACACTCAAGTAATGGCCAGAAGGAGATGCGTCGTTGAACGTGATGGGTACCGTGATCCCAGCGTCCCGCTAATAGAATGCAGTACACGTAAAGCGGCACAATTACACACAGGAAAACACCACGGGCATACCCAAGCAGTCAATAGCTGAGCTTCATACATGAAATCCTCCGAATAACTGGGCGCGAAACTAGTGTATTCGTTCTCAGACTATTCGGAATGACATTAGCTTGGGCAGTTTTGCAAAGAGATGGGAGACATTCTTGAACTAGGATAATAGGGCCACCGTTTGTGATCTGGTTTTCGGCGAGAATCTTTCCGACTGTCGACACATAGTTTTTCCACGCCTCAAAGTAAGTCGTGTTAGAAGTCCTCCACAAGCCCGGTGTGTACGTGCCCCAGCCTGGGAAGCCACCAGCTGTAGTCTCGGCGTTGATATATGGACCTTTATTCGGAGACGAAGTCAAATGCCACACAACTGCCACGTCGACTAAAGAGCGACACTTACCAGGTCTGGCCATGAGATAAATGCCTGCCTGTCTTGCGGCATCAAACCAAGGCTGCAAATCCCTGAATCCCTCGAAAGAGATTTCACCCCGCTTAGGTTCTACGATACCCCAGAACACATAGAACGAAACTGTGTTGAAGCCCATGGACTTGATTTTCTGGAATAAATCCAAGTGGAGTGACTGCACTGGCATCCTAGGAATGCAGCATAAAAGTTGCACGTATCACAAGGATGCGAACACGGTTAACCTGTATGGGTGCATTTCTCCGCTAAAGAGGAACATACGCTCCCCGTTGATCATGATAGAGTATTCATCCCATGTAACCTAGAAAACGTCGGTCGATGCCAGTGTCATCAGAGAACATAACATACATTGTTTTGCAACCCATCTGTCTCCTCTCTTGCAAAGTAGGGGTCGCGAAGGAGGCCCGACGACAAAGTCGCGGCTAACAAGACAACAAACAAAGAAAATAACACCATTTCTCTTGCCAACTCTGAGAGATGTTGCAAGAGAGAGTTAGCCCGTAAAGCGCCGCCCGCAACATGGCTTTTATGTAAGGGTCCGATGAGAGCCACTGGCAAACACGAGGACTGTTTCGTCGAATTAAATGGTTCCATGCTTGTTATGGAGCATGTCACCAGCCGTAGATATGATCAAGTGATTCGAGAGGTAGCCGAGGCGGCCGAGGTCTTATGACCTAGCAGCCGCATGGTGGAAGTCACATCTCGGAGTAGCAATGCTTTCGGTTTGGCGTGATCAAGTTGAATCCAAGGTCCTTACGCCCGGCCCTGGCCGGGCCGACTCTAGAGTCATGGGCCTCGTCCCACTTCATCAGTACTAATCAACAGCTACACGTCTCCCAGTTCCCACTGTCGACAGAGTGACCCAAAATGACATCGACACGCCCTCACATAGAATACGTGATATTTGACATGGATGGTACTTAATCACGCCGCGGTTCCCAGTCACGACCTCCTGACAACAAAGGTTCTCCGGTTGGCAGGACTGCTGATCGATACCGAATCAGTGTATACCCAAGTAACTAGTACGCGTCTCCCGAATGCCATTCCACGCGTTCACACAGGATTGATCGCACGGATAGACGATATCCTCGCACCTCATGGGGTGGAGATGACCTGGGAGATCAAGGCAGGGTTAATGGGTAAAGGTACGTCCTCATCCGAGTCCACTCAACCTCCCGATCCGACTCTTTCCAAGTCGAACAAGAAGCAGCCGCCCACCTCCTCTCCTTCTTCCCGGGCATCGCGCTCACGAAAGAGGAATACATCGCACAACGCACCATCGGACAAGATCGGCTCTGGTCAACTGTCCGCCCCCTTCCGGGTGTCCCCAAACTCATTGCGCACCTCGCGAAACATAATATCCCGATCGTGGTCGCTACGTCATCGAAACGACGCAACTTCTTGCTCAAGTCTGCCCATTTGCACACGGAGATCTTTGGGTACTTCGGGTGCGGCATGGAGGGTAGGCAGGAGATGATCGTTTGTGCAGACGATGTCGCTGGAAAGACTACCGGAAAGCCAGAACCATATATCTTTCTCTTCGCTGCTCGAGAGAAGTTGGGCAGGAACGTGGGGGAAGGGGAAGGGGACATAAGCCCCGAGCACGTTCTGGAGAGAAGCAAGGGGCTAGTGTTCGAGGATGCAATTCCGGGGGTGGAGGCTGGGAAAAGAGCTGGAATGTCCGGTGCGACTTTGTTTGGATGCATAATGGATGTGGTGCTGATCAAGCTCTAGTTGTATGGGTTCCCGATCCAAATTTATTGACCGTGGAATATTCAGGAGAACATAAACCAGACCAGACGCTGCGGTCCATAGAAGCATTTAGGCCCGAGGATTGGGGTTTTCCTCCGTACAAACAGTCCTCGAATGAGCAAACGTGAAATGTAGACAGTGGACCACTACAAGTGGTCCGATCAAGATTTGAAAACTGGGAAAACTAGAAATATGACCCGGCTCCAACGTACGTAGGCTTAGCAGATGCTCCTTCGTTATTGTCGTCGTCGCTACTATCATCGCCCGCCGTGCCATGACCACTATCGTCTGCTTGAGCGTCAATTCGTAACGCCTCTATACCCAATGTCTCGTTCTCCTGAACTCGTGCTCGTGTCCGCATGTGGTAGCCCTTCGACCCTGGACCAAATGCTGGATCAGGAAGTACGTAGGTCTTCGCCGTAAACACCATTGTTCCCTCGGGCACCAACGCTTGCAGCTCTGACTGTTTTGGTACTGGGTCAAATGTCAACTAAACAGGTAGTCGGACGTAAGTATCCAGCAAGAAATAGATGGATCAGAATTAATCTCGTCAAACACCGAAAACGTGGCCCACCGAGTCATTGATCCTTGTGTAATACTCCAGAAATACCTTCACGGACTTCAATTCCTTCTCCGTCCTGGCCTTCCTATCTTGTCGCTTCTCGTCCTGATCTCGGTCCTTGCCTCCGTCTCGCCCGATTCCTAACCCTTTCGAGAGTCGTGGACTCTGGAGACTTCCGAGCTCCTGCTGGGCCCACCTCAGGAAGCCTACTGCTTCGCCTCCTTTCCCGGGTTTTGCGGCCTCGCCTGCATCCACCCCTAACCACTTGTGTGCGATCGCAGCGTGAAACCTACTTTCCTTGTCAAGGTATTTCAGCAAATCTGCAGACACCTCCCCCGAAGTTCCTCCGCTATCGCTCTGAGATTTGGACACCGACTTAAAATTAGTTTTAAGTCCCGCCGCAAGGCTGGATTTGGAAGGCGCCATGGCTAATGTCCGTGCGGATGAGTAAAGCCCCGCACAGTACAGATGGAGCTTTGTTATGAGCACAACGGAGGGGTGGGACTTGGGAAGGGGTGGGCCGGGGGAAAGTGTGCTCTCGAATGCTGCCTTGGAGAGGAGTTTGCGAATAGCGAGCGAATGGGCATCTGCGAGTGCCATCCTGTGGCATCAAGTGAGATAAGATGATGAAACGATATGCCGAGAAAGGAGCAACTTTGCCAACGCCACATTAACTTCCTTGGATAGATCCGGCGGCCTCACCCAGCCTCCTGCACCACCGATCTCAGGCTTGTCCAACTCACACAACACGCCCTCGCTGATGGCCGAAAACAGCCCGCTTGCTCTGCAGAGGAGTGTCACTCCGAAATTCAGTTTCTCGTCCTTTTCCTTCCTCTCTTTGTCACTTATCGCCCGTTCGTATTCGTACGCGCCGAGTGATGTGATGAGAGAGTGTGAAAAGTTTGAGAGGGCCATGGCATAGGTGAAAAGGGTGCTTGCGAGGTCGGCCTGTAGGGACGGCAGTCGGATGCGCGGGCAAGTGTTGAATAATGTAGCAGAAAGCGTCGTTCGCCACGAGAACACTAGGAGAAGCGTGAGTACCAGTCGGCGAGCAGGACTACTTGGTCCAGAACCCCCGATCGGATACTCACGTCGGTAGAAAGGGAACAGACGCGCTCACCAGGTTCGTACTTGAGTTGTAACTCGCCGGACTGTACGCATGCGATGATGCCGCGCAAGTGTGGGATGTAGTCATCGAGGGCCTGTTGAGATGGTGGTGTACGCGATGCATGCGAAGGCGTCTGGGGGACGCACCTTGATGATCCGCAGAAAATCTCTGTCCTCGCTCTCGATGCGCCGAGACTGCTTGAGGATGCCCCTCATGTTCGCTCTGGCCTGAGTCGCCTCGGCGATGCGGGATGTGTATGCATTCCCCTCTGTCGTGTCGAGGACAAAGCTGGAAAAAGAGATGTTACCAGTGGTTGGTAGCTCGTAAACATAGCCCGTCATGGAATTGATCGATCTGATCAAAGAGAGAGTGCTGGAGACGAGCGTGAAGGTGCCAATAGAAGGCGATCAAAAAACATGACCTGACCCTGGCTCGAACAGGAGACCTTCTGTGTGTTAGACAGATGCGATAACCAACTACGCCATCAGGCCGCTGATGCAAGGTGGGGAACGCACGGTCTTGTGCATGGACCAGTCAGGGTGATGGCGCAACCCTGTAGGGCTTCCCCCACGGTGAGCACGCTTGACTCATCTCCGAGGTTCCAGATGGGCTCGACTGAGACACGCGCGTTGTAGGAAATAAAGCGTGTCGGGGGAGCCATGCAGGACGACACGTGGGTACACGTGCACGGCGCGTGGCAGGAGCATGTCCGAGTGGTGCGATCATGAGACCGAGAGCCATCAAGCATCCCACGCGATACTCACCACGTGGGAGATTCACGGGAATATGTAATATACATGTCGAAAATAAAAAATAAAACAAAATACGGTTGTTGGCCTGATCAGCGTCGACGCCGTCTCCTTCTTTTCGGTCATTTCTTCTTGTTTTTCTTGTGCTGCAGTCCAACGGTCGCTTTCTTGTCTATACGTTTGTCCCCATGTCTACCGCCAACGCCCTTGGTCAGCACATCTCCGACCCCCGCGCCCTCTCTGATGCGCTCGCGACCACGGATACGTACGTCTCTCCGACCCCCGTCTCCTCCCCCTCACCCCCCGTCCCCAGCGACCCTTATGATCCTACACACGCCGATATGTACTCTGGCCTCGCCAACTACACCTTTGGCAGCCCACGCCCTCCCTCCCCCTCCTTTCCCTACGACGCCAGCGCTGAGACAACCGAGTCCATCAGCCCGCTCACCTCAGTCCCTCCGCGTCTGAGCGCTGATCGCACACCGCGCCCCTCTGTCTCCGCCCAGCCCGCGTTCCCACCGTTTCAAAATGTCAGCAGTCATCCCTCGCAGGGTGCGGGACGCCCAGCTTCCTCTCTCCGTGCCTCCTCTTCCCAGTCACGTCGCCATTCTGCCACGAGGGATCCCTCATATTCCTCTGCCGTGAACCCCTCTGGTTCCCGCTCCCGCGCCGTTTCCGGGTCGTCAGATGGCGAGAGAAGCGAAGATCCCACCCCATCTTCAGATCTGATGATCTCTTCCTATTTCAGCCCTCAGCGTGGCAACGTCATGTCCGACAATGCCTCTCACCACACATTTGGCCCTGCCTCGCGTATACATGGGGTTACTACAACATCATCCCAAGATGGGGAAGCTCCTTCCTCTTCCTCCGTGTCCGTCACCACGTCTCGCTCCAGCTCTCGTGCCAGCATGCACACCACAGAGCAGTTCAGCAGTGACGACGACCTCGAAATCTATGACGCCCCGTCCCCAGTCACTTTTGCCAGAGATTATCTAGTGGACATTGACGAAGAAATAGACCTTAACCCGGGTCCTTCTACCATGCGATCCTCCCTCCTTGACGGAAGGCGTGGTAGCTTACCCATGGCAATTCCCAACGCCAGTCAGGGTGGTGATGCTTATAGCTCCCGCAGTCGCGAGGGCAGCATACTCACCATACGTCGCCCTAGTCGCAGTTGGGACGCCACCAGCGCGCGCCGTTCATCCCATAGCGGAGAAGATCCAACCCTCGTTCTCCCAAGATCCGAACCCCATTCTCGCGCCGACTGGCACTCTCTGGAGGCTCAACAAGCGCCAGCGGGCAGCGTTTATGACGGTCTCGATCTGCAATACATCTGTTCAATACGCTCCGAGGGTAGTATACGCTCACTCATCGGCCCCGGAGCTGGCCGACCTTCCCCGTACATTCCCGCGATCACCCTCAGTCAAGGGAGCTTCACTACTCTCCCTGGCGAGGACTCCTTTACGAGGCACCTTCGGTACAACGAACCAGAGTTCAACGCAATTCGGTTTTACTGGTCATTTCAGCGCGAAAAGGCGGATGCCTCTAGTGCTTCCTTGCTCAGAAGACAACAAGCGTACTACTATCGAACCGACAAGTCAGGGAAAGAAATGCCTCCCCGAGTACAGGAGATGTGGCGTTGCGGACATGTCGGCCGATTCAAGGTGGAGAGGCTAGCTTTCAAACGTACGTCGAAACGATCCCTTTCCTTTCATGCCAGAGTTAACTGTCCATCACTCTCCTAAACTTTGTTTGCTACGCATGAACAGCGCAATTTGCTGATCCCGCCAAGAGCGCGCAGCAGCGAATACATATTCGCCATATTCCGGACCCTTTTTTGAGTAACACCGCTAGTGGGCCCCATAGCATCATCCACAAGCATTCCCGAGCGGTCGCGTTTTCGATTTTTCGTTCTCACGCCTTGTTTTCCGGTCGTGGTCACTCCAGCACTCAGACCCACATGAACATGCGACTCGCGATCATGCTGGCTCCCAAGAGCGTACAGGAACAGTATACGAGCACGAAAACGGTGAGGCAGCTCGTAACCCACCGGTTGCTCGACAACGAGTCACATGGCCCGAGAGACAAGGAAAGGAGACGAGGGCAGGACAAGAAAGAAGACAGAAGCAAGGGCAAAGGTAAAAGCAAAAGCAAGACAAAATCCCAGAGCCGGAGCAAAGACAAGGACAAGAGCGATAGTAAACATCGCTTGAATCCGACGGAGAGCACTGAATCAAGTACCGCCGCTAGCGGCGCAGGAGGCGTCACCAACAGCATGGTGAAACACCTGGTTTCCGTCCCCGACCAGCCCGTTGTAAACATCCAGCTGTCGCCTAGTGGATCGTCCTCTATGACTGTCTACAAACCTGATTCAACTAGCCGCCCAGTGTCTCCAACGTTATCACTGCCCCCGTCAATCAGCAACTCTGTCAAGGTATCAGACAGCGAAGCATATGCGATCTCAGCCATTCGACACCAACGTGATCACCGTGACTCTATCGACTCGGAAGATCGCTTGCCTGCTCGGACAACCCACGCTGAAGCCTTCAGCGCCTTGGATCCAAATGATATCGAGAGTTTGCGGGCGAAAGCCAGCAGCGGTCGTGTTAACCCTGATTCGGGCTCGACGCTAGAGCGTTTGCTCCATTTCTTCCGTGGGAGCTCGAGCTCGAGAGTCGACGACCATCCCTCATCGAGTACCCAACCTAGAGCGTTCCAACCTCCATGGTTGATCACCGCCGGCCGAGATCAACAAGAGGAGAATGACCGCGTCCTCAATGACCTGAACGCATCTTTCAGGGACGTCGGTCTACTGCATACAAACCCTCACAAGCCACCGAAGGTGACTTCGAAACGGAAGCCCAACCATAGCATTCTCGATCAGATTCCTGACGACTACCTCTACATGCTGTTACCCCTTTGGCCTGGCGAAAACGATACAGAGAGTATTCATGCCGAAACCAGCAGTGCCGCATCATTTGTTACGATCCCAGAGAAACGGCGATACTTGCTCGCCCATTATGTCCCAACTACAGCAGCAGATCCAAAGGACAAGAAGCCTGAGAAGAAAAAGGCAAAACAGTCTCACTCGTCGGACAGTGGTATAGAAGCAGACGGCAAGACGATCTGTCTTTCTGCATTCCACGTCGCCGCCCGGGTGGTCACATATGACGAATTGCGTCTAAGTGGCGTCCGTATCCCAAGCGACGGCCTTGCTATCAACGGCCCCGAGTGGGAAGCGATGAGCTATCCTGATTGTATCCCTCTTCAGGACCCTATTGTCATCTGTGAATGTGAGGGCCGGGAGCAAGGGTTCCACTTCATCTCCGAAGGGCTCCTCAAGCTAGGCCTTTGCATCCAGGAAGATTATCCTATTCAAGATCTCTCAGATCCTGAGGCAGAGAGGCGGGAAGGCAAAATAGTGCCCACGCCAATCGGCAGAGCTGCTGTTGAGATGATCTGGCTTGGCTGCCTCGCAGTTACAAGTTTTGGTTCCGCGTGAACAGCACTCTTGCGGTCGCGTGTACCTTCTCATCCGCTATCATCTGTGTATCATGGTAGGCTTTTCGTTTGTGGCCTTCGAGCATACTTAGTGAATTTGTATCAAGGTCGTTGACTCGACTTGACAATGTCTCCCTTGTTTATACCCCTCCCACACTGTTCTTTCCTTTGTCTTTAGTTTTTCGTTTTTCCCCGCTCAAATCTCATCCAATCTTCAGCTCTATGATTCACGACGCTTCAATACACATGCATTGGTAGGATTTTAGACCCTGTACATCTATGCTATACATGGTTTCTGCTATATCCCCTGTGTCATATTTTTCATCCTTTTTGCACTTTCCGCTTGTATACAACTTTTCTTTTCCCTGTATTTTTTTTTTCATGGCACTTGTCGCTTAATTACTCATGTAGTAGGCAGTCTCACACCGAAATAGCTTTCATGTAACCATTAATCTTGTGCTTTCTTGAAAGCCCGACAAGTGCGATACAAGGAATACAAGACTGTTTCAACAAATTATACAAACACGTAGCTAATTGGCGCCACAGATAGACAACTCCTTCATCTCTTGGAGGACACCCTCGACCTGCGTTCGTTTCAGAGAGCCATTCCCACTTGAAGACGAGAGAATCCCGTACCTGAGCGTCCAGCTGACCAGCAGCATAGTCATCCCTGACACTCTCCGCGAAATATCTGGCGACAGATGAAAATGTGGACCACAAAAGGCGGAAATAATGTCCCACCTCTGCACCGTGCTCATCTTTTCGTAGCCGTCCTCTGCAAATTTGCACTGCATGCGTATCATCGCTTCAAAGCTGGGGTCAAAGTACGGCACGCGGAGATCGAGCAGTTGCGGTAGTTCCGCTATGAGCTGATCGTTGAGCAACTCAAAAACTTCTTTCGTATCGTCGTGCTCTTGCTGTGCCTGGTACGTATTTAGAATTAGACGACGAATAAAGGTCAGTAGGGGAGGACGAACCTTGGGCAACTTGGTGGGGTCTTCGCTGGGCTTGTCTATTACCTTGCGCAGTTTACTCCTCGCCGCATCATAATCGAGCAGCTTTATGTATGCACAACCCCGAGTTTGGTGACAAATATCTCGCATAAAACGGTCAAAAAACGTACCTTTTTATTCCGCTTCGATATATGCTCGTTGATGATTGGAAAGTATGCATTCATCTTTCCCAACGGCTCCATGATACATGTACGATACGGTGCTTCCTAAACAAACAGAAATGGAATAGGAGAAAGAGGAATCAGCGCGATGTGCGTTCAATTCCCAAACGGCACGGAGACGAAACGCATCAACGTACCATTTCCCTCTGAACGCTGTTTTCGAGGTCCTCGACGGCGCTCTTGAACGCATGACTCGCCATCGCACCATCCGACGTCCGATCCGCAGCGCCATAAAACGTCTGGATCGTGTCCGCCAACCGTGCTTGGGCAGAAGTCATGGCTGGAAATGCGCGGCGGGTCAGGACCAGTCACTAGCCAGGGGCTGACGTATGCCACATGGATCGCAACTCACCGCGCATGGCATCGCCGTACGTCTTGCTATCTTTTTGTAGCGCCTGGCATTCCTTCTCGAACCTAGATCAACGAAGAGGATCGTGTCATTTAAACGGGGTTGTGGTGCACTCGGGCGGAGTAGAGTGTCTGTCGACTTACGCGCGGTATTTGGACTCTTCATCTGCAAACTCTCGATCGACAGTACGTTCTATTTGACCGGTTTTTTGCAAGACCTGTGGCAGGAATCAGTTGCTATGCAGGATGCTAAGGGCGAGGGACCAAGTGACTACGCACTGTGGTGCCCGCCCTGTTCAAGGACTTCTTAAAACTGTGGGAAAGATGAGTTCAACACGTCAACCAAAGGCAAGGGTTTCTAGATACCCTGTCCAACTCATGCGTAGGATTGGTGCTGAGCAAGTGCGGCGATGTCTGGAAGTGCGTCTCAATCACATACTTCGGACACTTGCACCGCTCTTAGGCAATATGCGATTACGTAAAGCAGAGTCCCCATCCGTTGCAAGTTAGCGTACACCAGGGGAAATAAAACACATAAAACAGCAGACTCGACGAATATCAACGGTCCTGCTTGGAGCTCAATCGTTCTTCTAAAGAACCAGGGATCTGAAGCCTCTCAAACAGCCCGCCCCGTGCAGCGTCACGTCCCCGTCCTCGTACAGAATCACCTTTGCCCTTATTCGGCTCGCCCTTACCTCGTCCACGGAGATTGGCTGAGGACTGTGAGTCGAATGTCAGTACAAGATAGTTTTGAATACTACCACACAATACTTACCGGAAAGTGCTGAGTGTTGCTCATCCGCGCCAATAAAGAGGGGTCTTGAGCATCATTCCTTTCCCGCGTTGTTGGTTCGTTGGCTTGACCTACCCTGACATCGTCCATGTAATGTTGGTCTGCCATTGCGCTATAACTAGCCACCGATGGCTGATATCGTTGATAGATGTTGTCATTCTCTGGTCTTCTGTAAGATGGTTCCCAGCGAGTCACAGGCTCTTCAAATGATGGAGAAACGTAGGTCCGGTTGTCATGAGTTGTCCTCGAGGTTTCGGGAGCACGATAGGCAGCGTAATGCTCATCGGGTTGAGTATCAAGACCCCCGTCCCAGATCGAACGATAGGAGCCTACCCTCTCGCGATCATAATCTGAAGCTATCCAAACATCAGATCGCTGTCTGCGGGCTCGGCGAACATGTTCACTGTCATTGAATTCAGAAGGTCGTTTTCTGCCCAAGGATGTCGGGATGGCGTGCATCGGTTCTGCTCGAGGTTCATTGGACAGGTTCGGTCGCCAAGTATCAATTAAGCGGCGAGACTGAGTTGGAGAAGCAGGATGGCGAGCCTTGTTTTTCTTGCGTGCCTTGCGATGTTCGTCAGTGTTTCTTCTATCACTCCTGGGCGGATCCTCCCCATCCAGTTCGTGGGAGAGTGTGATACTAGCAGGTTCCGAGGTATCGTAATTTTCAGCACGGTCCTGCGGGGCAGGCCTCTCGCCCGCATTGATGTGTGATTCTGAAGGCTGTGGTTCCGGATCTAAAAGGAGGGAATTTGTGGCGTTGACGATAACTGGCAGCTGGTTTGAAGCATCCATTGCCTGAAAGCTCGCGGTATTTCGGGAAAATGCTTCTCGGGGCCGTTCATCAGTAGCCACCGTCACTTCCTCCGTGGTTGATAAACTTTCGGGTTGATAAGAACTCGATGCGTCGGTCCGGGATGTGGGTGGTACATGAGATTTCCTGCGCAACCGCGGACGGGGTGGGGGAATTATTGTCGGACGAGGTGGGATGGAAATAGAAGGCGTGGGTTGGGAGAGCTCGTGAAACTGATCGTCGTGTTGTTCTCTCTTCAGTACAAAGGATGAGTTTTCCTCTAGTTTCACGTTGCTCATTCGTGCGCTGCGATCGCCATTATCGTTTTCTTCGACGCGACCACGAGACCGCTTCAGATGGCGAAGGTTTACGTTTCGCTGAGTAGGCGAAACGTGAGATACTGGCCCGATATTGAGTTCCTGATTTCCCCTGTTGGTAGCATCCAAAACGGTCTTCAACTTGGGAGTTCGTGAAAAGGCGGCCCTTTGATCCGGCGTATGGCGGATATCCGCACTGATGGCACGATTGAATTCTGCTGCAAATTGGGTAGGAAAACATGGTTCATGTCCCTTTTCAGCAGGTATACTTGCAGAGGACATTTGTGCAGTCTTGAGTTTTCCCGCTGCATTATCGCGAGAGGATAGTGTCGGTAGTGTTGCCGAAGGTTTGGCCGGTGAATGTACTCCACTAGCTTGGGGAGTAGAAACGGCAAGCATGATACCGCCCGAGATGGGAACTCCTTTCATTTGCTTCGATTGCGACGTGACGTCCTGGGAACCTCCCGCGCTTGTGTAAACTTCAGTTGATGGGATGGCACGATGGGCAGCAGAGGTACTTCCATCCTCGTCCACATTCATGGCATTGGTGGGTTCTGAAGAATGGATATTCGTATCTGAGGCCAGGCGGATCCTTGCCATCTGTGTCATGCTCTGTTGCTGTGTTGCACTACCTTCTTCAGGATGGCTGGGATGCTCTGATATTTGGCCACTAGCCGTTCCTGTGCGTCTCGGACCATGAGCCCGCGCTTCCGCATGAGCTCGTTGTTCCACTGAAAGTCGAGCCTGCACGCGATCGTTCTCAGCTTCTTGACGTTTTCTCTCTGCATCGTGCTGTTCCCCATCTAGCAGTTGACAAGCCCGTTCCGCTTCGGCGCGTGCTCGTAAACGTTCCTCCGCAATTCGGCGACGCTCTGTTTCGTCAGCCTCTCTCTGTTTCCTTTTCTCCTCTAACCTGCGCAGAGTGCGATAGGAGTCTTCCAGCTTCTGCACCTCATCTGTATACATTCGGCGAAGGTGCTTGACGGCGCAAAGAAGATCATTATGAGATTTGATGGCCGCTATTTCCTCCTCATCCATGGGTTCCTGTGGCTCAATTGGGAGATCGTCTGGAGCAGTCTCGCTTGCCAATTGACCTAGCTGTCCTTTTGTTCTCAAAGTCTCGACTTCCTTAAGCTCAATCATCGCAGCTGCAATCTGTTCTTGCACTTCCTGCATTCTCTTTGCCTCATCGACTCTTTTTTCCTCTTCCTGTGCTTGTCGTTTCGCAAGCATGGCCTTTCTTGCCACCTCCCTAGCCTTGCTTTCCTTTTCTAACGAGGCCAGTGAAACCTCTTTGGCGTTTAGCTCCTCACGTTTCTGCTGGAGCTTCTGTGACTCGTGACGCAGCGCAGCCTCCTCCGACCTTTTCGTTTGCTCGAACCCCGCACGCTCTTCCTCAAGTGCTCGTACTTGAAGTGCGAGAGTATTCTCACTGTCCATCTGAGCATGCTGAAAAACGTCGAGTGCGGAGCTAAGAGCTTGAACAGCTTCAATGAGAGCTATGCGTCGAGTCTGGTATTCTTGCATAAAGTGCGTGGACGAAGGAACGAGTGCGAGGGAGGCATCGTTCGACCCCATTGGAATGTCGTTAACACCCAATCCTAGTCTGCCAGGTAGTTCATGGGCTGAATATGGATGAAGGGGAATCGAGGGAGTGGAGCTATACTCTGCTTGACTGGACTGATTGGCGGTTACGTTTAGGTTTTCGTTCGCCGGTGTTGCAGAAGGAGGACCTGGGGATGAAGGCCGACATGACGGTAGGGGAAGTGGGGACAAGTTGACAAGATTGGCGCTGATGGCCTGTAAACGTTCTTTTCGGGCTTCCAAGGAGTCGACAATAGCGGCCACGGATGGTGATGGCCTTAGGTCTTGCATCATGAGATCTATGACCGCAAAGGATGGGGAAGGCTGAGTCGGTTTCATGAAGGTAGCGTCTGTGGTAGAGGCGGGAGGAGTAGGGATGGCTGAGGCCCTAAGCGCAATCATATTTGTCAATTGGACAGAAGACGCGGGACTATGCGCATCCATTGATTTTGGAACCAGAGCCATTGAAGAGGTAGGGGCAGGAGGTGACGACTCGGGAGGCTGGGGTAAGACTTCGACAGGTGGAATGAGACTGACATTCTCGACAGTACTCCTCACGCCCTGGGCACTCGATGGAGGCGACGTGCCATGCGCGGCATTGACAATACCATTGGATAGAGTGCCATCCATCTGGATGCGCGACGCCAGAGAGCCACTCGACTGGCTTGTCGACGGATGCCATCCTAGCGCTCCATCCGTTATGGTAGAAGCACTGCCAGCCAATTGCTGAAAGAGGGTTGGTCTGGAAGATGATCTGGATTGGAGGGTGACGTCAAAAGCAGGTGAAGGAGTGGGAGTTGGCGATGGGGTCGGCGAGTGGTAACTGCTATGATCAGGTTGGGAAAGGGAGATGCGGCTGAGCAGCTCAGGCTGCTTTCCGATCGACTTGAAACGAAAATCTTTGAAGTTGAGAGGGGCTGATTGGACAGGGGCTGAATGGGGATCCGACGCCACAGAGCTGCCTCCCGCAGTGGCTGTTTGGGGGCGGGAAGGGAGTAAGTGTTGCAAAGGACGACCGAACATTGATTCAGGCATGGCCCGCGATGATGTCGTTGGTGGGAGAGGTGCGGCAGCTGCGGAAAAACGTTGCCAGGCCTGGAAGACGCCCAAATGCATATATTTAGTACATTCCCAAGCAATTTTTTTGGGTCCGATCACCTCAGAAAATGACAAGACTAGTACGACAGAATCTTGCGACCGTATAAAAGATCAAACGGATGATGGTACTTCGAAGAAGTAAGGAAGCGGGGCGACTACGCAAATGCAAAAATGCTGTCAAGTCAGGAAGTTGCCGATCTTAGTCATGTCTAGCATCCCTCTAAGAAGTCGTCGCTCTCTTCTTTCTTTAACTTCCTCTTGAATCCCACCTCTGCAACAATCTCGC
>JBBPLJ010000265.1:5754-17434 GCA_038089715.1 Veloporphyrellus conicus
TACGAGAGCAAATTCGCATGGCGCCACCTTCAGCGTCAGTGTATGGGAACACTCCACAGAAAGACCTGCCACTCTTCAAAGAATCCTTCACATGTCACAATTGTCATGAGATATGCGCACCATGCATAAGACCGATTTTAGTGATAGTAAAGGGTCGAGTTGAACGTCTCTTACGAGGGCTGAGTACACCGCGCTCCACGGACCACGGGTAATCCAAACTAGAAACGGCCCGGTTTTACCCGAGCCAACCTACCCCTTTGGCGCATCAAAATTATAAGTTCCTTTCGATCTCTTCGGACCCCGCACGGCTTTCCCCATCGGTGTTGTCGCTTGCCTCCATCCTGGATTTTATCTGCGTATTCGCCCACTTGTTTGTCCGGACAACCCTTGTACTTAACCTAGGATTGCGTTTTTCAGATCTCATGGCACCTGTCCGCGCGCATCACGTGGAGGCACTATGATTTTGCTAGTGGTAGGCCCCTTGTTACTAATGACCGCTGACGACTCACCTCGATAACCGAGGCGCTAACAAAAACCGCGTCCGCCGTGTTACAGCTACGTTCGGTGGCTTCAACATCATTCCACTACACACTGGGCTATTGAATCGACTTAGATGTTGGCCAACGTTTATGTCCTATCCAGTATCCTTGGCTGATATGCCGGGCGATCGATGTTCGACTTGATGGAGCTATCGGACGAGCTTTTGTTAGTAAATCCGATCTAAGACCGATCCAGGGCAAAGATAAATTTTTCTGCCAGTAAAGCTCCTAATATGCCATCGGACTTCCACAAATGAAAATGATTTGGCATTAACTGCCTTGACTGGTGTCATATCGTCTGGGGTAACGAACTTTAAGTCTCCTGATACAAAATAAGTAGCTCACCAGGATATCTCCACGTTGGCACCTTGGTGGCCGATGCGTCGAGACGGCACTCACGGAGAACAAATCACTACAAATTCCAATACCAGGCTCTGGTCATCTGTTCAAGAAGAACTATGCATGTCTTGTGACCGATGATCAGTTGGGCATAGCTCGCGGAACGAGTCCGTTCCTGTAATAGCAAGACCCAGTAGCAGGCTGCCCTGGGCAAACTAGTACAGATAACGGAACTCCTTTCTGCGTCTCACAGCCTCATCAAACGTAATTCCCTCCAGCTTGGCTGCTTCCTCGATTCGTTCCCGTTCGGGTCCATGCACCAAATCCATCTCTGCTCGTTCCATCTGTTTGTTCTCCCTAAGGAGCAACATACGTATCACTAGGGTGCAAGTTCCGGGCCGAGATCAACACGTGTTCGAGGGTATCTCACAATAGAGAACGGTGAGTGTGCCACATACCAAAACTGAGTAAGCTTGCCAATACCAGCGAGCAGAGCGAGATGATCATTGATGGATGGTACTCGGGCCCCCAATTCGCTTTCCAAATGTAGGATCCCATACTGTGGAACATTGATCCGCGCGATGGGCGCGATCTTCGGGAACGAGTATACAGCGACGTACAGATTTCCAAGGTTTCCAAACCCGTTCACGAGGGCAATCGCTGCAGACCGTTTCGCCGGTGGCCGAGGGATGGTATTAGACAGCCATACTAATGTCATTGCAAACGCTATCATGCCACACATGTGCAAAAAGTCAGTCAAGGATGAAAGGGAGGCAACCGGGGACTGTACGCACCGGAATTGCCGGATGCCATGAGGAACATGGAGAAATATCTGCCGGCGGTTGTCTTGGTCGACAAAGAAATGATATAACCAACCATGAGAGCCCATAACCAAACGGTCTGGTGGAAGTACCGCTCGCCAGTGATGTCTACATGCATACTGGTTTGTCAACCCAAATCCAATCTGAGAGTTTGAAAGGGCGGATAAACTGCCTACCGGCGTGCCGTGCATTGATGACCGTCACGATTGCTGCAAAAACCCACGGTGGGCTGCCCGAACGTAGGCGATTAAGTGCCAAGAACGAGCAACAGAGGACAGTATACTACATACGCCGCCATCAGCAGAGTGTCTACTGTCGAGTATCCGAGGGTCGCAGTCAACCTACATGCATACAAGAACGACTTAAATGACTGAAGCATCGTTCGCGAAACACTTACGTTGGAAAGAAGTTAACAAAACTAAGTCCCAGCACCAGAGCACAACACATGACCATGAAGATCAGAACTTTAGGATCTCTGAGTGCCAATTTCAGACCTTCAAACATGCTGCAAATGATTGGTATTCGAAACATCGAGGAGAAATACACGACATACGAAGCTTGTCCAGAATCCTGATCGGCTTCGCCAGCATCTTCCGAAAGCCGGACCTGTGCAAGATGCCTCTCCGCGGGGCTCAACCACCTGGTGTTGTTCGGCTACCAGAGTAAAACACCTTGCAGAAATAGACCACTGGATTAAGGACATACGTAATCTGGAAGTAACCACCTAGGGAACCCGTTGAGTGAAGGCAATCAAGGATCGCAAGCATCGAACGCACATGGACAGCAAACCAATGGAGATGGTTATTGCGCCCTCGATATAGAAAAGCCTGCACTTAATGTTAGATGATATATATACCATAAACAGCAGATTTGCCCTACCATCTCCATGCTGCAATGCCCATTGCCCCGCTCATGTTTCCAAGAATGCCTGCTGCCCACAACTATAAACCGCCGAGAGTTCAGGTGCAGGAAAGAATAGAAGAAACACGGAAGTGTTCACACTACCGAAAGCATTAGAAATGAGCAACCCCGCAAGCAGAATAGCATTGCGGAAAGCTAGTTCCTGCGAGAAGATGGATCCATCACAACCTCATGATATGACGGGAGTAACACAGACCTTCCTTGTATACCATCGTGACAAAAGATAGACGGCACCAGGGTAGAATGCAGACTGATATGGCATTCCATATCAGTGGCCTTGATCTAGGTGGATTTCGTCACGTTACCTCCGGCAACCCAATGAAAAAACGACAGGCCAAGACACCAGCAAAATTGTGTGTGACACCAGTTAGAGCACTCGTGAAACCCCACAGGACGACACAAACACCGATATAGAGAGCGGGTCTGAGAAGAGTTGGTGTTCCGCGACCATCAGGAATGCGGACGTGTGACTGACCTCGAAACATGGTTGAGAGCCTTGAGATAATTTCAACTACTACACCAACGGGAATAGTGGGCGGCTCACCATATTGGAAGGGATTTGTGCCGGACAATATGATGCAAACAAGATTGCCACCACTGTATCATACTGAATATCTGTTATCTTGGTGAGTTACTGAGCATTGCAAACAAGTGAGAGCATACCTGACAAGCCCAGATCGGTCTGTAAACCCTTGAGCCGAGCAGAAGTGATCGCCACACGCTGCCACATCCCATGATGAACAGGTTAACCCATTGCTTGACCTTGCACCACAAACGCGACGTACATCGATGTAGTTCATCAGATATATTGCGATGATAGTTGGCAACAAGCGAAGATCGAGCTTTCGAACAAGACGCCGTTCTGCAACTTGTCGTGCTTCCGCCCGCAGTATGTCATGGTCACTATTCACGCTGACCTTGACCACTTCCATCTCGCACGGTTCGTATTTCTTCTCGAGGTCAGTCGGCATCATGCCAGTGAACGCAGGAGAGACTCAGAGAGGCTGGCTTTTAACTTCTTGCGGGAATACCAGGGGCACTTAATTCAGGAATTCACCTTGCCATTCGTAGCTCGATGAGAATACTTTGCCAGCTAATTACGAGACGTGGAGATTTCTTACGGCCACGGGGCACCTTTGACCATTTTCGTGTCTGAGCATCGTGGAGACCTGTGTTATTTATATTTCGGTGGCACGTAATGAGAGCATTAGGCTATTATACCTGGTAATGTTCAACTGCGCTGCTGTGTGCATTTTTCGGTTTCGGCCACAACCGGTGGGCAGCAGAGAGGAGCTGCCACTGGTGGGCACACGAGGTCCATATGTTGTGACTTGATCTGGATAGTATACCCCAGTCGACAAATTAGAACAACATCAATGCCTAGAGATCGGTGGTATGGTAAGTAGCCGTGCAAACTATGAGGCCGATTTCAGCTATGTCGGAGCTTAAACTTTGTTGTGCCTACTGACGGACTCTGCGTGCTCAGGTCACCTTGAAACCGCCCTGTTGCTCGTCGGAGCCCATATGACAGACCACCGCCGAAGAAACGTGCGCAGCCATCCGGACCAAGCTTTTCCCAACTCACGACCACCTGCAGTATCCGGTCTTTGCCCAGATTGGAAGTCCCGTCGCGTCAGTACCAAATTCAAGTACCTCCACAAGCCAACATTCGAGCATCTCCACCATAAATTGTATCCCTGATATTTGATATCCTATTCTTACCAGCCAATTTCAAAGCTGGCGCCTCGCAATCAAAGCCCAGTAAGTGAGCCATCACTCCCTGCTTACTATGGAATGACTATGGTCACCGGCCCTGAGGCCAAATCCGAGACTGGATTCGTTCCTTCCAGCCCGTCGGGCAAAGTCCTAGTCTGTATCGAACGATATGGCCCGTCAAATTTCCACTGTGAGCAACTGAACTGAAACAACTAAACATGCGGGCCATTTTGCTAGCAGAACCATGCATCGAAGGAGAGTCTGGCATGATGGAATGCGCGGTACACGAGATGTGCCCGAGCCTTAAATACCCCACTGAGACACCTGCCACCGCTCCGAGTCCTGTGATATGTTTATGTCAGGGCCGGAGACATTTCGACAATTCTGAAAGACTCCATAGACCGCCACATGTCTCAAAATCCTCCCGGTCAAATATGCTTATTTCCGTGGATTCAGAGATCTGTATGCATGCAATATCAATAAGGACGAAGCGAGCAGCCTAGACGTTTCTGATGTTGTGCTTGCAGGCTGGTCAGTCAATCACACAGTTTTGCCCGTTCTGCTAATACATTATGATACATATGGCACAATGCGGCCCGCGTCCGACACAAACCTGATCATTCAAAGCCCTTGCCGCTGTTCGATCATTATTTCATGTTGACATAGCACTCGTCATGCATGTACTTTTCTCGAGTTCTCGATACGTTCTACTTTGGTGTTTTTCCCTGCAATTCGGGGACCACGTCCTTTCCCCTGCCGTCCCGCAAAAAGTCTCTGAGATTGGTGAGTGCACGGACCTCCATGAGGTATTGGGTGTCGTGGTTCTCCCCACCCACATGCGGGAGGAGAGCATTCTGCGGGAACGCGAGCAAGCGAGGATTGACCGCGGGTTCATCGGGGTAGACGTCAAGGCCCACCGCGGACAACTGTGGGACACGTCATTTATGTGTATTTTTATTTCACGACATGGTACGTCCAGTAGGGCCAGAACCACCCAATCAGTACTGAAGTTGATCCAGGGAAAAAGAAGGAACCCACGTGGCCGTCCTCGAGCGCACGAATCATTGCCTCCTCGTCGACCACTTTTCCCCTGGCCGTATTCACAATGATACTCCCGCGCCGCATCGCCCTAATTTCGCGCTCTCCTACAATGCCCGTTGTGTTATCGCGCAGGGGCACATGCACGCTCAGCACGTCCGCCGATTTACACAACGCGTCCATGCTCTCAACGTATTCGCACCAAGTGGGTGCGTCCGCCCGGGGCCGTCGCGAGTAATAGATGACTCGCATGGGAAAAGCGTGCGCGAGATGTGCAAGACGGAGGCCTATCCCACCGAGCCCTAGGATCCCGAGCGTGCGTCCGGTGAGGTTGTGTGTCTCTCCCCAGTTGATGGTCGTCTTCCACGTGCCTGCATACAGCGAACGCTCAGCTTCGGAGAAGCGACGGAAGGTGGAAAGAATGAGGTAGAGCGCCGCAGTGGCAGTGGCGTCATCCACCACGGTGGGGGTGTTAGATACGTTGATGCCTGGGGTAAGGAAAGGTAGCAGTAAGGATGGGTCTGGATCATCGATCCGAACGAAATCATCATATTACCTCTAGCAGCACATTCTGACACGTCGATCTGATCGTACCCCGATCCGTTGTGTGCGATCCACTTCACAGTGCCTGTCTGCGCGAGCGCGCCGATGATCTCCTTGTCGAACACGCCGATCCGGGCCTTAGACTCGTTGATGCGGTAGATTCCGACCGTGCCATCATATTTGCCGCCTGGAAGGAGGTTGGCAAGAAAGTCGGCACGATTGAGCGAGTCCATGGGCTGTCACAGGAAAACAAGACATGAAAAAGGAATGTCAGAATCACATTTGGACGTGGGATGGAGAGAAAGTGATACACACGATGACGTCTGCGAGGCCATCGAAGAGCTGTTTTATGTCTTCGTGTGCCCAGCGGATGCCTCCTAGAAAGACGACGATCCGTCAGCTCCATGCCGGATAATCATACAATCTCGTTCTGACCGCAAAGCAAGATACGAGGTTGCCGTGCTAGTGGCATCGCACGAATAGAAATGTGCAACAACAAACTTGACGAAACGAGAATCGGGAAGGAAATGTAGGGGTGGAAATCGAGCAGAACCTCGCAAGAATGATGTGTATAACACGGCCCCGACTCGGACTCGAACCCGGGCTAACGCCATCGCCGCCAGAATGGCTTTGGTCCTTGCAAAACCGCTCGCAGCAAGCACACATACACATTTACAGTCTGGAGAACTCCGCTGGAAGAGATGGTCGATAAACAGATGGCACATGGAAGCACCGAGAAAGAAGAGTGGAAAGCAAGAAAGCGACAAGAGTATAGTTAGGCCAGATACAGGTCTATATCTATATAGGGAATCAGTTGATCAAGTGTTATACACTTCCTTCATCGTCGTGTGTAACGCGTAGTACGTGTAATTCAAACGACCCAAGCCATATGATCATATTGTCGTAGAACATCGGTGTAATCCTTTAAGATCGTCTGTTCGTTGTCCACTATCCACATCATCCCGATTACAGGACGGAACCCATAAACCTCATCGTCGACGCCAAATGGATCATTTCGTCTGGACTCTTCATGTTTCTAACCGTCGTAGACGGCAAGTGCGGACCCGAATGGTCGTTCCCCATGACATGCAAGATGAACCCATTGGTTCTTACTTAACCCTTCAGGACACGTAAAATACAACCCTGTGGGTAGAGGATAGAAGATAGTAGATGACTACTGTACAACATGCAACATGCAATGTCTTGTTAACTTGTATCCGCATTTTCCCAACCATACTTATGGATTTGACTCGACGCGCCACCTCGCCTCAAGACCCACCGTCGGCTCTTGCTTCGTCCACCTCGCCCCGAGGCAGCCCGACGGTCCTGTGACTAGAAGACGTACGGTTCAGCACCGATTTCCCCAGCCAATCTAGTACAGGTAGCGGAACCCCTTCCTGCGCGTCAGAGCCTCATCAAACGTAATCTGCTCCAACCTGGCAGCTTCCTCTATCCGTGCTCGTTCGGACGCATGCATCAGATTTATATCTGCACTTTCCATCCGCTTGTTCTCCCGGACGAGCAGGGTGCGAGTGACTGGGTACAACACATCGAGCAAAGGTTTCAGTTGCCCCAAGAAGCGTCAGAAAAGGAAGCAGAGCACACACCGAGGCTGGCGACACTTGCAAGCACGAACGTACAGAACGCGATAATCATAGACTGATGGTACTGGGGACCCCAGTTTGATTTCCAGATGTAAGATCCTGTCCTGTCGGCGATATCCGTTCGTAAGATGAGCGCAGACACGCTAGGATAAGTGCATGGCGACGTACAGGCTCCCCAGTTGTCCGAACCCGTTCACGAGGGCGATTGCCACTGCCCGTTTGGCCGGTGGCCGAGGGACGGTATTGGCCACCCATACCAACGTTAGGGCATACGCTAGCACAACAACGTACGTATACAATCAGATCAGGATGAAAGTGGGCATTCGGGCGGGATACATACCAGATTGACCAGAGGTCATGAGAAACATGGAAAAATATCTCCCACCGATCGTCTCTGTCGACAGAGAAATGATGTAGCCGGTCATGGCAGCCCACCACCAAACATTCAGGTGGAAGAACCGTTCCCCAGTGGCGTCTACATACATGGTCGTGTTCATAACTCAAACCAAGCCTGTAAATTGAGGACGGCTAAAGTGCATACCAGCATGCCATGCATTGATGATCGTCACAAAAGTTGCGAAGACCCACGGTGGGCTAACCGAACGCGGAAAATAAGCGTCAACAATGAGTGATCCATTAGAGTACACACGCCGCCATCAGTAAAGTGACCGTCGTCGAGTAACCAAAAGTAGCGGTCAACCTAAAAGCAAGGATAAGTAACTTCAACCATCGAATCCCATTCGCGAAACACTTGCGTTGGGAAGAAGATGGAGAAACTGTATCCTAGACATTGAGTGATGGTTACTACCATAAAAAGCAGGACCTTGGAATCTGTGAGTGCCAATTTCAAACCCTCCCAAATCCTGCAAATGTAGTTGGTGATTGGAACTTCAGAGAGCATGGCCGACCATAACATACGAAGACTGCTCAGAATCATTGTCCGCTTCACCAGCATCTTCCGCAAGCCGGATCTGTGCCAAATTTCTCTCTATAGGGCTCAACCATTTGGTGTTGCTTGGCTTCAGATACAAAAACGTGTCAAAAATATACCACCAGGGGACTAAAGACGCACATAATCTGGAAGCAGCCACCTGAGGGGGTCGTTAAGTGGAATAAGTGGGGGCATGGATCACGGGCATCGCACGCACATGGTCAGCAAGCCGATGAAAACGGTCACAGCGCCCTCGATATAGAAAACCCTGCGTCAAATGTCAAACAAAATATACATGCTATAAACGTCGCTGATCTTGCCATTGCCATGCTGCGTGGCCCAAGACCCCGTTCATCCGTCCGAGAATACCCGCAGCCCACAACTAGGCACCATCGAAATTCAGATGTGGGAAAGGGGCAAAAATATATGGAAAGTGCTCACGCTGCCGAAGGCGTTGGAGATAAGAAACCCCCCGAAGAGCAATGCAGTTCGGAAAGACAGTTCCTGCAGGAGTGAGGATGTATCGCAACCCCACGATGTGACCGGGGTGACACGAACCTTCCGTGTATACCATCTTGATAAAAGATAGACCGCACCAGGGTAGAATGCGGCCTGAAATAACATGCTATGTCAGTCCATCCTTATTCGTTAATTCCGTTGCCCCACCTCCGGGAAGCCAAGGAAAATTCGACAAGCCAAGACGCCGGCAAAGTTACGTGTGACGCCAGTGAGGGCACTCATCAAACCCCACAGGATGATACAAGTACCGATATACAAAGTGGGCCTAAGAAGGACCAATGGTCTACGACCGCTTCATCGGAAATGCGACCATATGACTGACCTCGAAACATAGTTAAGAATCTTGGGATACCTTCAAGCTCTGTACCAGCGAAGATAATGAATAGTAACTACTCACCATATTGGAAGGGATCTGTGCCAAGGAATATGACACATAGAAGATTGCCAGTACTGTATCATACTGAACATCTGCTATATGGTAAGTTACTAGGCCTCTTAAACAAGCAATTACATACCTGACAGGTCCAGATCAGCTTGTAGACCCTTGAGCCGAGCAGACGTGATCGCGACGCGCTGGAACGACATGTCGTGTCAATCAAAAGCGTGAACGCTTAACCACAAACGTAACACACATCGATGAAGTTCATCAGAAAAATGACAGTAACGGTTGGCAATAAACGCATATCGAGTTTCCGAACAAGCCGACGTTCCGCGGGCCGACGTGCCTCTTCCTGCAGTATTTCTTGGCTGTCCTTCGCACTGACCTCCACCATTTCCTCTTCGTACTGCTCGTGTTTCTTCTCGGAGTTGGTCAGCATGATGTCTGTGAACAGAGACTAAGAGGGGCTGGCTTATAACTTAGATGAAGTCCCTGTGATACTTATAATGGACACTAGATTCCACACGATCCTACTACCATTCGTCACCTGACAGAAGCCTTTGACCCGCCAATTACGAGAGGTGGCATTATCTTGTATGAGGATGATCAAACACGCATAACGGAAGCTACCCCTCGCTGAAAATGGATGGCTGAGCCCTGGAGACCTAGATTCAAGATCTCGGGGACCTACCATGATGGGAAGCTCGCCATTCAGTAAATCTGATCAGATGAGTGACGTGAGTGAATTATGGAGTTTGCACTGAGAATCTTCAAGTTGCCCATGTGAGGCGTCGTTCTTCCTCAAAGATGAAATTTCCGGGATGTAAAGGGCACAAGGTAGGGCCCTTCCTAGTTTTGGGTTTAGATCATATAGATGGTCATGAACATATCAGTATATGTTGCGAATGGAGCGATTACGCTCACACTTAGCGGGTCTGTCAACTTTGGCAGTGTCAAGCCCTGAACTCCAGTGTGTCCCGTATGGAAGTACCGGTTGGCTAGTAGTACTTGGCATGGACTAAGAGACCCACTGGACGCCAAGTTTGTAACACTCTTTGAATCCTCATCTAGAAAACACTTATTTATAGGACAATCTAGAAAGAGCCACTGCCATAGGGTTGCGGAGACACCGGATGAAGTTAGTCGTAAGGAGATTTGAATACTGCGTCCTTGAAGAAGAAATTATGTCGGAGCGTAAGATTTGCTGCACATAAGGCGTACAATATTCAGGCCTCAGGGGCCTCTTCTAGTCACCTACATGTATCTTAGTTCAGAATCATCATCCTACATAGGATATAACTACACACAGCCTTGAATGTTCTTGAACTTTAGCACAGATCAGGCCTGCTTTAGTGAAACGGTTAGCTTGGTTCTGCGGTAATTGAGTGGTGTCAGACAGCCACAACCACTACCCGACCCGTGAGAAGATGTGAGGATGCCAAGGACGCGATTTCACTCGGATCCTGGGCAATTGAGCGATGTAGGTGCGCACGAGGAAAACGCTTGGAAGGAGTGTCATGTTAGCATTCGGCTATTGTTCGGCTCATCATTTTGAGAAGAACAAGGTACGGTGTCGTTGAAGTGACTCGGACACCGGAAACCCCATTTTTCCGGACGCTTACTCACGTCATGTGCAGTATCATAGCCGACGCTTAACGAACAGTAGGTCCTTCCCTTCACCTGCCTCATCTCCATGTTCCTGAGCGTTCAGTATTTCCTCGCCACCACGTCTTTATTTCCATTGTTACTGCTCTACCCCAAAAACTCTGCTGTATTTTTCCACTTCAGGCTTGCAATGGCGCTCACATTGGCCATTACTTTCCGAGTGCTCCTTCGAGGGTGCTGTAGGTGAAGTCATCTCGGACGGAACAACCTGTTTTGGTGCTAGTTGTGTGATCTTGATATTACAGTCGCCGATGTGAGCGAGACGGCCGTCTCGCTTGCATGATTGGCTGGCTGATTATGTGGTGTATGAACCCACTTGGGTCAATGCGCATGTCGCCGTTTGTGGTCATCAACGACCGCCCATGTTGAGGATAGCATCGATTTATGTGATGTGGGTGCCCAACGCGTCGTATGTAGTATAAATAGTACTACCCATGTGAAATAAATAGTCTGTGCCTCAACGATCCGTGATCGCGGGGCTCTTTCCATGATGGGTGACTCACCTGTGTCTGTGTTTGAGCGCGCGGGGGTGCCACATCCATTGTAAGATAGATGTCCAACGGGGCTAGTTGTAGGTGCGGAGACGCCGTTGGGCATGTGCGTGCGTCTGTGATTGATAGAGGTAAGGCGTGGGGCGCCCGAGTCGAGGGGATGCGTCAGGAGGA
>JBBPLJ010000266.1:0-11699 GCA_038089715.1 Veloporphyrellus conicus
GCTTGGATCCTCAGCCACGCTCCATGAACCCCACATCAAAGGAAAAGCAGTCGACGGGGAGCACAGTACATGCTTTGCCACTTCATGGCTTCCGACACGAAAGCATACGCTCGCTGGACATTTCTTATGCATTGAGTAACACGATCACACAATCTTCCTCAAGTATACATCATCAGCCTTTAGAACCACCACCACGGATACGCCACCTTCCGAAGCGTCTTGTGATGCCAACCCCCCTTCAGCATAAACAACCACAGCCGCACCATAAATGTCCTCCGGCAGGAACCACAGCTTGGCAGGATGAACACCATCCTTTAGAGGGTGTGCAATTTGAAGGGCAGCACACTATATGTATTCAAAAACCGAGACTCTTGCGGAAGAAGTCGTCCGCCTTCCCTGCGAAAACACCCACACCGGTCCATATCCCCTCGTCTCCGGACGACACGACGCTAATTAGAAGAAATTCACCGACGACGACGACGGACGAGGCCCAGGGAATGAGAGAAGGGACACGTCGGCGAAGGTTGAGTAAACGGAAAGACGATATCTGAGTTTGGCCCCTCCTTTTGTCCCATTAGCATCATCCGAGTGCTTTTTTATAGCGGAAATAGCTTGGCTTAATTACTCATTCAGTCGGTCTTCCGCGCGACCCGTCTGTTGTATCACCAGGTTACTTGGACTCGATTATCAATCTCATCTGCAATTCGTAGTATAGTCACAGGAGGCACTGGACGCTGATTCATAGACACCGTACGTCCATGTGGACAGTTACTAGTGTGCGAGGACTGCCTCGGAGATCTTGGAACTGTAGCAACTCCTACGATAATCGGATGGATGTTCTCCCACAAGCGACCGGGAGTGTGTAACCTAGGGGGGGGCATGAATTCACTTCCGCTATTACGCTAGAATCTTGCGGCCTGAAGGCTGGCCGGCGATCTACATACGAGGTTAAGTACGTACTAGAGTGGTACTAATTCGTCGCATGGGCCGCTGAGGCCGTTCATTTCGTGGATGTTCGACGCCTGAAAAGGGTAGAAACGCGGAGATGCCCCTACATGATGTTTGTATCGTCAGAAGCGCCTCATCTCCCCTGCAAGGGCGGTCCAACAGGGCTGTCCGACGGAGGTCTAAATTTGAGCGGATTTCCATGGAGGTTGTTGCTAGTGGGCTGTTGACATGACGAGGCTCTGGCTGGGAGGACGGCCAACGGCGACCGCTTCCCATGAAAAAAAAGAGAGAGGTCGCCGCGCCACTGCTCGGACTCTAATCTGGCTCTACCGTAGTAAGAGCGTTCTAACTCTAATTCCTTGCCCGACATAAATACCTCCTCCATGGGAGCTTGGCCCGAAATGCGCTCCACCTCCCTCTGCCCCCGACGCTCCGCCCATGGACAGTGCTGGTCACCTTCTGCTATGTGGTTTGCCCGTCGCCCTCATCGCCGCCATCCTCATCGATCGCATCCGATGGCCGTCCAAGGCACGCTCGTCCTCCATCCTCACCCCCATGTCTCACCCTTTTTGCAGCTCAACGACATCCCACCCGTCGGTCCATCCGGCCCCCTTCTGTCCTACTATGGCGCCGCAAAGTTTGTGTTCCATGCGAGGGCCATGGTCCAGCAAGGCTATCACCTCGTCCGTCCTCCTTTGACACACCTCATTTTGCCCTCACCCCCATGCCAGTACAGAGACAAATTCTTTCGAGTTCCGATGATGGACCGATGGATGGTCGTGCTGACAGGCCCTAAACTCGTCGACGAGCTCCGCAAAATCCCCGACGACAAGCTGTCCTTCGATCACGCAATGCGAGATGTGTGCATTCCCTTTTTTCGCTCCAAAATCGATTTTCACGTACGTAACATCATTCAGATTCTTCAAGTCAAATACACCTTCGGCCTCGAAGCGCAAACACACCCTTACCACGTCACTGTCCTCCAAGGCCACCTCAAACGCAAGTTTGGCAACCTCTTTCCCGACATCCACCAAGAGATATGTCAGACATTCGACGAAATCCTTCCTCCCAGTGGCGTCGGTGAGCACTCTGGACATTCTGGCGAATCAGGTCCAATTGCGGCACAGGCTGGACGAGCGTCCCCGTGTATTCCGCGGTGATGAAAGCGACATGCCGTACAAGCAACCGTGTTTTTGTCGGTTTACCCATTTGTAAGTCGCGCCTTTTGCCATCGCAATGTGGCTATTCAGCTTCGTCCGCAGGTCAATCTTCCGAATTTGCCGATGTCCAGTCAAAGTTCGCTCTCCAAGTAGTTCTTCGAGCTAGTTTAGTGAACTTCTTTCCAACGCTGATGCATCCGTGAGCACATCCATTGTCTCTGATAGTGCGACGATTTGGACTCCTTGGCTTCCAAGAATCATTGGTCGCATATTAACCAACACACCCAGCAGCCTCAAGTGCTGCATGGCTTTACTGCGGCCCATCGTAGAGGAACGGTTAAAGCAATACAACAATAATCTCGATAACGAGTCTAGCCTTCCGGTCCGTCTCGCGACTCTCACGTTCGTGTTCGAAGACTCATATCCCAAGTCTAGGATGATATGATCACTTGGCTTATTCAGGTGTCCGAGCCACAAGATAGGAATTTGCGCAGTATCTGCTTACGTATACTCGTATTAAACTTTGCATCTTTGCATACCACGACTCAGGTTTGTATCTCTCGTTGATGAAGAACGTTATTAATGCCACGTCCTGATCTAGACTGTCACCCACGCTCTGTTGAATCTCACTTCACATCCACAATTCTTAGAACCCTTGCGTGAGGAAGTGCGAGAGGTGACCGAGCAGTATGGGTGGACGAAGGATTCAATGGCAAAGCTGGCGAAAACGGAAAGTTTCCTGAGGGAATCCCAGAGAGTTAGTGGCACGAGTCTCTGTGGGTTGAATTCTTGCATCCTTGTGCCCATGGCATTGACCTCAACACCAGTCCCCATCATTCGCAAAGCCATGGAAGATATCACGTTTTCTGATGGAACAGTAATACCATCTGGCACCCATCTGGCTGTGGCCACAGTGCCTATGCATCTAGATGATCGCCATTATGAAAATGCGTCTGAATTCGATGCGTTCCGCTTTTTAAAAGGGCGGGACGCAGGAGAAGAACTGTCGCAGAAATCTAGACTTGCGTCCACCAATCTATTGTATTTGGTATTTGGACACGGAAATCGGGCCTGGTGCGTTCATGAACCAGTTTATGTATTGCATATCTGATTTCCACGAATCGTGATCTTGCGCAGTCCCGGGCGTTTCTTTGTCTCTACTGTGATGACCGCGATGATAGCTCACTTGGTGCTTAATTATGACATGAGACTGAAGGATGGAGTACGGCCTCCGGACGAATGGTTCCTGATGAACTGTTCGCCCAGCCATACGGCGGAGATCATATTCAGGCGACGTGGATCATAGCAATCATCTCATGTTTCCTACTGGACAGAATAATTTCGTGTTCGCGATGGGCTCTCTCATGGTAATCTACACTCATGTTTCTTTACACGCAACTGGAAATGAGACCATCTTACGCGATACGACACTGTAATTTGGGAAGTCCTCATCGTCCGAGGGTGCACATGTTTCAGGTGTCCGACTCTAAAAAAAAAATAAGGCTTCGCTTCTCTTTAAGGTACTTGGAAATATAGGTTTTGCCTCAATTTCTGCGGCAGTCGACCGTCGGGTCGTGGCGCGGACGATTCGATCTCTGACACATCAGGTAAGCAATGTTCGCTCGGCCCGACGGAACAAGAATACTCCTACGTGATAACCTGAGTCGACTAACCAGAATGAGCCAAGATCGTGCCAGCTATCCACAGCCTTTCGCCTGCTCTGAGCGACTGAGTCACTATCATCCACCTGTCGCACATCGGTGATCGTGCTTAGAGTTCGAGCGGCGCAACCAATCCATATCCGTAAGACCCTAATCTTGCAGGCCTAACTTTCCGGAAGTTGATATATGCACATATCCAGTGTACCTCATAACACTCGTCCTTATTTTACCTCATGATTCTGAAACATTGATTCATGGGCGCACATCTCCATCGAGGTATTCGTCCAGAGTGATCCGAGGATGAATGCGAATTAGAGAATCAATAAGACATACGGAACATGAACTGGAAGGTGTACTGCTTTGTATCAATATCCCAGTGTGACCAATTCCAGTATCCGGCGTCGTCCGATTCATCTTCAATCTCTCTTGCTGGGATGCGAAATGCAATTGTTTCGTATGGCTCAGCGGCCACCTTTCAACGGCGTCAGAGCTCCTCAACTCTGCCATTCGGGAAGACGTACAATTAAATATTGATATGCCTTGTTCGGTGGCTCCCGCTTTTGTTCCCAAGCGCTCATGAACCGCCGTCGAGGGATCACGCCTGGTTTGATCTGGGGAAGGTGTACTTGCACCATCATACCCTCCTTTCCGGTATCCCTGTCACGGACTTTCGTCACTCGGTAACCAGGCCGACCAATTTTGAGGAAGACTTTTCGCTGTACATTAGACTGCGTGGGGGCGACCATCAACTGCGTTTCCTTTGCATCACGGGCAGCCCGCCTGGCGAGGTTCGTTTGATGCTTTTTTCCTTGTGTATGTGCAAGATATGACCCTTCATTCGTGTGGAGCGTCAGACACAGCCTACACTCGAGGGACCCTAGGTGGTTGCGTAGAATGTACGGATCCTGCGAGGAATTAGAGTCGTGTGCCGCGAAAGGGAGCATACGTACCTTTGCGAGGTCAATTGTCTCCAACGCAAGCTTTCGAAGGCGCTCCCTTCTGTCGACATTGGTCTCCGAAGCACCTGCCACACCTCCACCGCCAAACTTGGAACCAACACGATTCTACAGATATGGTGAACAATGGGAATGACCACGCTAGTACACGAATGAACGAACCTGGTAATCTAGAAGAAAAGAGCGACTCAGCTATTGTTGCAACGGAGGACAGACTATCTTACCCATGGTCGTGTATGCTGTTGGAGGTGGTCAAACGAGACGCCACTATTAGCCTTGAGGTTTGTTCGTGTTAGTCAGTGCTGCCCAATTTGGATGCGACTCCTACCAGCTACTAGCAAAATTTACAGTCCAGACTCGCAGTTGTCGGGAGGTCATCCGAAAAAACCATGGCAGGACACAAACGTAGCCTCGAAGATGGTGTCTCCGTTCCGAAATCGAAAAAGACCAAGTTGTCATCCGAAAAGCCAGAGAACAAAACACACAAAGCGAATCTGGTCGCTTCGACATCTGCAATGACACTCGAGGAGATTGACTTTCCTCGTGGAGGTGGAACTACTCTAACACCGCTCGAAGTCAAAACTATCCGGGCAGAGGCCGTCAGGGAGGCGGACCAGGAACTATTTGCGGTACGTAACACGATCGCCGAGAAGGATTGAATATATGTCTCATATTCTGCAAAGCAAGCTGCAGTCACGCGTAAAAAGCGCAAAGCTGGCGTCAAGGGTAAAGCTACAGATGTGGAGGCGGAGGAAAAAAAGGAGTCTGCTCGTATCGAGCACCTAAATTACAAGGTGTGTGTTGGATCGGTCTTGCGCTATTTATGCTAATGTCCTGTAGCGTCTTATTCCAGGGATGAGGATACTTGGCCAAGTGATGTCAATACAACCTCTCGCCATCGTGGTCTCGTTGCCTAACCAACTCCTCGCCCACGTTCCGATTACCCAAATTACGTCTCAGCTCACCGAGCTGCTCGAGTCTGCGAATGACGCCGAAGATGGAGAGCCTGATGACGATAAATCAGAGTGTTCGACTCAAGTTCCAGATGTGTCTAGTTTGTTCCACGTCGGGCAATATGTCCGTGCTATTGTAATAAGTGCACATGCCCCGGGTACAACTGATGTAGTTGGGCTTGGACGTGTTCGTGATGAAGCCATCAAAGCCAGTCGGAGGGTCGAGCTCAGTCTTGTCCCGGAAAAGGTCAACAGGGGTGTGCGGAAAGTCGATCTGAAGGCAGGATATGTGAGTTTCTTTGGTGATGGTACAGCGAGGTACTTACCATACACCAGACCTTGAGTGCGGCTGTGAAAAGTGTTGAGGATCACGGGTATATCCTTGACCTCGGAGTCTCTGAAGTCTCTGGATTCCTGTCGTTCAAAGAAGCTCACAAAGGCGACTCCGAAGAATCGAGACTACAAGTGGGGGCACTTATAGATGCGTCCGTCATCAAATTGTCGACGAATGGTCGCATTTGCACCCTCACCAATAACCCCGAAATACTTGCCTCATCTTCGGTAAAGCTAGTTATCAACCATATCATTGACGGAGCTCATTTGTTCTCAGATATCCGAAGTGACCAACGTTTCTTCCGTGTTACCAGGGTCACTCGTTCAATCTTTGATCACTGCTGTTGTTTCGGACGGCCTAACTCTGCAAATGCTAGGCTTCTTCGACGCAACAGCTGACCAGTTTCACTTACCGGACACGTACAAATCGTTGAAAATAGGTCAAAAAGTAAAATCAAGGGTGTTATGCGATCTTCCTGGAACAGCTCCGCCGCGGTTCGTTGTCACACTTGCAGAACACCATATTAAACTCCAGCCGAAAAGTACATCCGGGGATCAGCATTTAGACGCCACTTTCCCTGTAGGTACCATCTTGGATTCAGTTAAAGTCCGACGGGTGGAAGCAGAGAGAGGGTTGCTTGTGGAAATACAACCCAACCAAGAGGGATTTATTCATGTGAGCATTCCAACAACCCGGCGCCTTGATCCTGACTGATGATATCTAGATTTCACATGTATCCGATGAACACATTCCCACACTGTCGGTTTCATCCGGGCCATGGAAAGTAAACACTTTCCACACGGCTCGCGTAATTGGTTATCATCCGTTCGACGGCATTTTACAACTCTCTCTGCGGCCGTCTGTCCTGGAACAAAAGTTTCTACAGGCTGGTCAAGTGCAAGTCGGCGAAATATTGAAGGGGACGATCAAACGATTGACGGACTCTGCGCTCTTCGTGTCCATCTCCGGGAATGTGGACGGAGTGATCTGGCCTATGCACTATGCCGATATACCTCTCAAGCATCCTTCAAAGAGGTTCAAGGCTGGAGGGAGCATAAAATGCCGTGTATGCGCTGGTAGCATCACCTCATTCACGTTTACTTACTCATCCATCTAAGGTGCTCACAGTCGATCCAGAGCGGAATCGCATTGTGCTGACGGCAAAGAAAACACTGCTAGATACTACGCTCCCCATATTGTCCTCCTTTTCTGATGCCAAGGTTGGGCAGCTTTTGCACGCGGTCATTTTTAGGGTCACGGACAAACACCTTATGATCGAGTTCTTTAACAACGTCAAGGCTATAGTGCCTGCACGCGAGGCTAGGTATGATTTTTTTGCGGCAGGGTGGACCATTCTAAATGATGCTTCCTAGCGAAACTGGTGCAAAGCTTAGCGACGGATATGCACCTGGAAAAGTGATCAAGGTGCGCATCGTCTCCGTGCACCCGGAAGCACCACGAATTGTGGCCAGTATCCGGCAAGCCACTTCCTCGTTCGCTTCAAGCGTAACGGACATATCTGGCGTTCTCATAAGGGACATAGTCGAGGGCGTCGTCACTCAAGTACACAAATTAAACGTCGTACTGTCACTGGTACCATCTGATATCCGCGCTCTCATCTCATTCTCGGCCTTGGCGCATCATTGGAACACGACCGTACCAGAGCTCAAGACGTCGTTGAAACTAGGTGACTCTGTTACCTCAGTGATCGTGGTATCTCGCAACCCCGAGAAAGGTTTCGTTGTCGTCACAGGTCATTCAAAAAGCGATCGGCTGAAGAAAACTATATTGTCTATGGACAACGTCACCGTTGGACAGATCGTCGGGGGACGAGTGACCAAATATACGCGTTATGGCGCCCATGTCAAGCTTACCACCAGGATTTCTGGATCTCTACATCCAACAGACGCCTCGGACGACTACGAAACTGGGAATCCCTTCCCTGCCGTAGACTCCATCCTGAGAGCTGCAGTGGTTGGTATTGACGGATCACGAAATCACCTATGCCTTTCCACGCGCGCCTCGAGACTTTCACCAGACAACACTAAACAGCCGGTGGACTGCGAAATAACTAGTACCGACGACCTCAAGGTTGGAGACTCTGTGAGGGGTTTCATCAAGAGTATCGCAGAGCATGGGCTATTCGTGATGCTTGGGAGAGGGATCGACGCTCGGGTTCAAATCAAGGAACTCTTCGATGAAGTATGGTTTGGATTATTTCTCCGCAGCCGAAATGTTGAAAACGGTTCACAGTACATAAAGGATTGGAAAGGTCGGTTCGTTGTGAACCAGTTGGTCAGGGGCCGAATCTTGAAGTATGTGAGTTTGGCAAGATGTCGAGTCGAGCTCACTGACACTGTGCTAGTGTCGATACTGCGAATAGGAAGGTCGAGATGACATTTCGTTCGGGTGACCTGACGCGTGAGCGACCCAACAAACTGACTCTCAGCGATCTTCGAGAAGGTCAGAAGGTTGTCGGCCGGGTGAAGCGCATTGAACAATATGGCATTTTCATTGAGATCGAGGGTTCAAAGATTAGTGGTCTATGTCACAAATCTGAGGCAAGTTACCAGTTTATGGTTTTGTCATCCCCGTCAACCCTACTCTCAGCTCTCAGATAACAAGGATGCAGACGTCACTGTCGCCCTTCGCATGTTTCGTGAGGGTGATCGGGTGAGAGCTATCATTATTTCTCGCGATCTAGAGAAGAAGCAGCTCTCGCTTGGCTTGAAGCCTTCTTACTTTGCTGGCGATAATGATGCAGGGTCAGATTCTGAACGCCCTGATAATAACGAACTTGGTATCAACGACGACGCTGAGGCACACGATGCGTCCGGTGAAAGTGACTCTGGTGAAAGTGACCTTGATGAAGAACATCCGCACAATCTCGAAGACGAGCCACCCGGAGCAGGTGATGGATATGATGATGACGACGACGACGATGACGACGGAGACGACACCGCCATGCAAGTTGATCTCGTGCCGCCTGATCCAATCAATTATCCGAAGTCTCCAGGGCGTGAGGACTCGGATGTTCCGTCCCTCAAGATTGACGGCTTCCAGTGGTTTTCGATCGACACGGGCCATGAGGAGTCTGGATTTCAATCAGACTCTTCAGGTCAAAGTGATAGCGAGGAAAACGCAGGAGAAAGGAAGAAGCGGAAAAGGCGCAAGGAAATAGAGATGGACGTCACCGCTGATATGCAAACGAAGCAGCCTGATTCCAACGCCGACTTTGAACGGATGCTTCTTGGATCCCCCAATTCCTCTTACCTTTGGATACAGTACATGTCTTTCCAATTGCAACTTTCGGAAATCGACAAGGCACGAGCCATTGGCAAACGTGCTATTCAAACCATTCATTTCCGAGAGGAACAGGAGAAGCTCAACGTCTGGGTAGCACTCCTCAATTTGGAGAATGTCTATGGTACGGATGCCACTATAGACGTGGTTTTCAAGGACGCGGCGCGACACAATGACTCCAAGACAATTCATTTGCGGCTTGCGGCCATTTTTGATGAAAGCCAAAAACACGAGGTACGCTAATGTGCGCCGCTGTGGGGATCCCTGCTCTAAACATTTGACAGAAAGCGGAAGAACAATACAAGCGGACATGCAAAAAGTTTGGACACAGTTCAAAGGTCTGGACATTGTTTTGCGAACATTACCTTCGACGCGGTCTATTGGAAGATGCGCGCAAACTTCTGTCGCGTTCTCTGCAAAGTCTTGAAAAACGGAAACGTAGGTGGATACTTTCGCATCTGAGCTTGATGAACACCCTTCCTGCCAGACATCAAAGTGATATCCAAATTCGCGCAGCTAGAGTATAAGCTTGGCGACGCCGAACGAGGGAGGACGATTTTTGAAGGTATTGTGGATGCACATCCGAAACGCTGGGATATCTGGTCTGTATACATGGATATGGAGGCCGGTAAAGGAGACATACAACATCTGCGGTAGGTTCTCGCACCCCGTTCGTGTAATATTCTCAACGCCATTGCAGGAACCTGTTCAGTCACGTCCTTGCGATAAAGATGACAAGTCACAAGGCGAAGTACATACTTCTATTGATGTATGGGTGTTACACTCACTTCGAATTACCCAAGGGCATTCTTCAAAAAATGGCTAGACCAAGAACGCAAATTAGGTGACGAAGAGGGCGCTACAGTTGTGAAGCAAAAGGCGATCGAATGGACTCAAATGGCTACTCAGGTTGTGTAGAACAGTACCACAGCCCTTTGTGCATACGGGAATATATCTGTTTAGTGGGCAGAACGAAATGAGGAGAAACCGAATTATTGTATTCAAATGGTGAATCCAAAAGAGTGTAAGTAACGGAAAGCAAGCAAGGCAATAATGGTATGGAATGTATATATGCAAGAAACATCGACGACAATACCATAAACCAGTGTCATGACCGTGAACCCACTCGAGCGTGTCCAAGTGGCGAGGATTCGAAATCGCTCATCGGACGGCGTGTGCTCATCGAACTGGCAAGCTGCCGTTGCCAATCGTCCAACTCGTTGGAGAGGTGCTCAAAGTTTTCTGAACTGGACATACTTGATGGACGATTGAACGAAGGCTGGTCAACTTCCAGAAGAAGATGTATCTTGTGGGAAAGCTGCTCGTTCTCCCGTTTAAGGTTGGTGTTCTCTTGGGCGAGCTGTTCAACAGCCGTTTCATCGGAACCTTTCCGATAGATGGCCAACGTAGCATTAAGCCTCTCAACCTCATGTTCGAGTTCCTCCACTCGTGAGTACCGGTCGTCTGATTCCCGTTGAGAGACTATCAAGTTTTCTCTCATCGATGCCAAGTCCTTCTCGAGCGTTTCGATCCGTTGGTGCAAGTCCATGTTATCGTTCGTTAGCCGTTGCGTTTGCTTTTGTGCCTCGACGAGCTGGGAACGCAGCAGATCATGGCTGTCGTCAGGCGTGCTACTGCCATTGAGACGTGTTCGTGACCCAGGTTCAGTGCTCGAGCGTCCGCGTGCCGTATCGAGCTCCGCCTGAAGGGAGGAATTCGTTGTCTTCAGCTTTGTCAACTCTTCCTTCATCCTCCGCATCATTTTTTCTGTGCCTCTGCGTAAAGGAGATGACATAAAAGACCATTCAAGCATGAGTATAATTGTAGCTCACTTCACATAGTGAACAGCAAGTTGATAATCTTCTTCCATCTGCTGCATCTTTGCTTTATAACTGCGTTCGGTTTCCTCGAGCTTGTTCTCAGCTTCGAGAGCCCGAGCTTCTGAGGCGGAGTCGCTCTCAACTATCGGACTTTGCCTAGAACGAGAACGGTCCAACTGTGATGTTAGGGTGGTTATCTGAGCCTCGGTATCCTGTTGTCTTCGGATAGCTTGAGCGAGTTCCCGCTCCGAGATCTCGTGAAGTCGGGTACGCTCGTTCAGCTGTTTTTCCAGTTCAACTATCCGGGATGGATCGGGACGGCTTATAGATTCTTCTGACTCCGGGTTGAGTCCATTTTCAGATAGATAATTACGGAGCATCGTCAACCGAACACTGGCGTCGGCGGCTTCCTTGAGAGCTTCCCGAAGCTCTTTGTCTTTCTCTGCCAAGTTCTTGCGTAGACGCCCGTGCTCTAAAGTAGAGTTGGAGAGCTGAGTACGAAGCCCAACCACCTGAGAGCGCAGAAAAGTCTGCTCAGATTGCGAGTCTCGAACTCTCTGACGC
>JBBPLJ010000266.1:11795-29667 GCA_038089715.1 Veloporphyrellus conicus
TGCTCTTCGCCGAGTTCGTTTTGCGCTTCCTCCAAACGTTGGGTGATGTCGTCAAGCATCTTTCTGAGCGATCCAGCCTCCATTTCCATCGTCTCAACTTTCTCAGCATGCGCGCGAGCGTGCCTGTCTTCGTCCGCTCGGAGATCACGATGAGAGTCCAATAATTCTCCGAGGCTTCCAGTTGTCAATGCCCGAAACGCGTCTGCTTCTTCGCGTGACTTGGCCCAAGAATTTTCCACCTCTGCTAGTCGGACCCGGAGAGACTCCACCTCCGATGTACGCGCCTCGAGTTCGCCTCTGAGTTCTGCAAGCTCAGACTCTAGTTGAGTAATTTGACCCCGCGCGCGTTGGTGTGCCAAATCGACTTCTTCAGAACGAGAAGTTTGTGCTTGAAGGGCTGTCCGTGCTTGGTCCAAGGCACGGATATGCTGGTCGCGGAGTAGGGTGAGTTCCTGTAGCTGACTCTTCATTTGCTTATGCTCGACGTCTCGTTGCTCGAGCAAAGATGATTGCGCAAGCAGGCGATTGGCGTGGTCCCGAACAGCAGTTTCCATAGTGGTGTAACGAGTCTGGAGCTCAGTATGCGTGCGGAGGTTCCGATCGCGGGATTCCTCTAGCGCATCGGCACGCTTGTTGGCATCTACTGCTCGAGTCTCAGCTTGCTCGAGGAGAGTCGTTTGCAGCGACAAAGCATCGCTAAGCTCATCGACTCTGCGACGCATAGTGGTCTGTTCAGACATGAGGGTAGCGAGATGCCGCTCGAGTTCCGCAATGCGTTCACGTTCAGCGCGGGCGACATCGGACTGTGTGCCGGCCTCGTACGCGGCGAGCTTGGCGCGATAATACGCTGCTTCTTGAACGGCGCTAGATTTCATGCGTTCGGCGTCCGCAATTCGATCAGAGGCTTCCCTTGCTTGATTGGCTAGAGTTGTCTAAGCATTCTGCATCAGCATGCATCACAATGATCCGCAACCGCATACAGGCATATTGATTCGAAACAGAGAGAGCACTGAACGAAGCATTCACCTGTATTTGCGTCTTGAAATGTTTGAAGTTCAAAATCATATCCGCCATCTTTGTTTGCTCGTCGCTGGCCGAGGCTCCAAGCTTCAGGTTCTCAACCTCGAAAAGCTCTTCATCCACCTGCACAAATCCTGATCGAGATGCCTTCAAGAGTGCCGTTTTCATCCAAGCCTCGCGCTTGCGCAACATTTCCACCTCCATTTCTTTCGCTTTGTAGTCCCGAATGAGGTCAGCAGTCACATTGCCTGTGCTGCCAAACTTCTGTTGTGAGTGGCCGTGCGAGTGTGTATAACTGTTGGTCAAAGGGGTTGAAGAAGGAGAACTCTGGTAGAACGCATCCAGTGGAGGTTTACTTCTATCGACGATGGGCGAAGGACTGCGCGTGGCAAGGCCACCATTTATATTCATTGCCACGCTGGCCATTGTAGCTGGCTGGGCCTGTTGACCATGACCATCTACGCTAGCCCCCCCAGGCGACATAGCCCTGGTGGCAATCCCAATCGACGCGGGGCTCCTTGCGCGTTGTGCCTGGATCTGCGGATCTGTGGGAGTTGGTGCTCGTTCCGTCGCTCTCGTTTCCGTTGAAACGCTACTTGTGCTTTCAGATGTAATTCCTGTGTCTGTAGCATGCCCATCGTCGGTTCCGAGAGTTTCCTCCTCGCCTCGTCGAGGGCGCACAGGAGCCCTGACCTTTGTATTCGGACCCGAATTCGACATGTTCACGAGACCTTGAGCCGGTGTGGGTGTAACCATTCCATTTGGCGTCCTTGTGCCTGGACGAGTGCCCGGTGGTGACATGGCACGGCGAAGATCTTCTGTATCAGGTTGAGGACCCATAGGGGACATCGCACGAGTGCCGTTTAACGTGGATGACGGTGCAGGATGGCTACCTGGTGGAGAGGGCGTCGTGGATGATTTACGAGTTAAGTTGGTCGTGCTTCCGTTCGGATTGGGTGGCGCCACCTTATTGGATTCGGGATACTTAATGTGCTCTGTAAAAACAAAGGTCAAGAAGTCGTACAGACCATCATAATGTGATGATAGACAAACTGGTGTCAAGAACATGAATTATGCCATGATCGTCGCCTCTCGTAGGAGTGAACGACTCTCCACCGAGCACGAATACTCGACTCCCCATTGAAGCCATTGCATGACCTGACCTTGCACTTGGTGCAGGACCCATGTTCTGAAACATATACCACCGTTGATCTGTTCGGCAAACGTGATTAGTGTCCACTTCATGCGACAAGATCATAGCCGCCACTGCTCGATACCCAGCTAGATCGATATCCAACACTCACTGGACAGTTTAAATGCAGCCAGATCTCCAAGATCCTTACCATCGACCCCCCTCCCTCCAAAGATGTAGATAACATCATCTACTACAGCTGCCGCATGTCCCTCTCGCGGCGAGGGAATAAAGCCAATACATTGAAGTTCCGTCCATCTGCGTGTGTTGACATCATACGCCCATGTGTCATTATAATGGTATTGACCATCGGTGCCCCCAAAGCTAGCGTAACACGGAGTTGGCGATAACGATAAAGATGCAAGAAGAAACATACACGATGATGCGATCCCCGTACGTTACACAAATATGACCGGTTCGTTGAGCTGGTCGGTCAGCGGTCGTAGGCTGACAGTGTTCCCATTGGGTTTGGGTCCTTACTGGTGACACAAAGTACCACATTTAGGTGCAATACATAGATATTGTAAGGCGAAGATTAGGCGGTGGGATCATATGAACAAGTGATCAAAAGAAGAATAAAAATGGATGACTTACAGGTGTTGAGATCGAAAGACCATAGGTCATTCAAAAATTCTCCGTCTACCTGACCGCCGAAGACGAAAAACTTGGTTCCGACCATGGTCACAGCATGACCGTATCGTCCAGACGGTGAGGGGCCATACATGGATACTTTTGTCCATTCTTTCGATACTGCCCGAATGAGGGATACAATGAAGTCAGTGAGGCGCAATTCGTTTTCCGATAACAGTATTTGATGTAAGTCTGGGTCACTTACCAAGATTAAGGAGATAAAGACCATCATCTTGCTTCTCGGTTGGGTCAGACATTGGATCCGTCTTAGTGTCACCACCCCAAACGATTAATACACTGCTGACGATGGCACTAGCATGGCCAATCCTGGGAGAAGGTATCTCTCCCGCAGTCTGTACAAGGGTTGCACTCAAGTCCCTAGTCGAGAATAGGTACAAGTCATTGCGAGCTGTTTCGCGAACAAGACCACCAAAGAGGTAAAGTTCTCCATTGGCAGTGGCTGTTGCGGGAAGCGCGTGGCCGTAACGAGGAAATGGAGCTGGCGAAGGAGACGCTGGAGGCGCTATGCCAGGCTTTGGTATGACAAGGGGAGGAGGGAGAAGCAGGCGGCGAGCTGACCAAGGATATGCAGGACGTTGCTGGGGTTGATGCTGGGGTTGTTGTTGGGACTGCGGTGGGGAGGTTTGCGCAGGTTGAGGAGCGACATTTGTGACTTGTCCACGATTCTGTTGCTGGCGTGGCTGCTGAGATTGAGGACCATTCTGGGCATTTATCCTTGAGGCGATTGAATAGAGAGAATTGGGTGAACGGGTATAAACAACAAGGAAGGCACTCACACATCATTTGACTGCTGTGGAGCCTCCTTGGCAGCCAGCTGGGCAAGAGCCTGAGATGGAGTCTGGGCAACGGTAACATTCGATGCAGCAAGCTGGGATGCGCTAGGGTGCTTCTTCCTAGAGAAGAAGGACATTCTCCTTGCTCTGTTTCCGAGGATGGACGGTATGGCTGGCAAGGCTCGAGAAAAAAAGCGTGCACTGTTTATGGAATGGAAAAAGGCAGTTGTGCGGAGGTAGCAGAAGGGCGAACCAGCGGTTAGAAGGAAAACGGATTAATGAGAAGAAGAAAGATAAGAAAGGAGCGCACTCGACAGAGAGTACGTTGTAGAGGCGGGACAAACGGGATGCGGCAATTGTGTCACGTTCAACACTAAAATATCGGCGTCGCACTGCATGTCTAGGCGAGATACACATTCTACCCGTTACAACAACACTTAATTTGTACGTAGTTTTCTTCATGAACACTACATCGTCCTGCTCGCTGTCTCCGCCATCATACACGGTTCGTGCAGCCAACGGCCGTAATTGCTGTTGTTTCCTTCGCAACCTGCGTGCTTCTTCCCTCTCTCTCACGCTTCCAAATCACTTGGGCACGTGACCACCGACCACCCCTTATTGACGCGACGTGACTGTCCTCGACGTTCGTTGTTGTCCACAATGAGGACCCACGAAAGCTTCGACATCCTCACCCAGCCAGTGCCCTCTGCTCCCCCTTTGTCTCGCTCCATTACCAATTCCTCACCGGATGTATGCGCCAACCTCCTGACCACCACCTCAGATGGCCGTACCGAAGGTTCTGCTCCGCTTTTTACCGTTGCATCAACACTTACCACTAATCCTCAAGCGCTCATCTTGACAATTGGAAGTCCCATATCCATCGGCAGAAATCCCAAACTTTGGTGCGTATCTACAATCTTTCCTCATCATCTCCCACTAACCCCCAAAACAGCTCCTATGTCATCCCCGATATTGTCGTCTCTAGTCTTCATTGCAAAATATATGCGTGAGACTATATTTTCTAATATATCTCTCTATCGCTCAGGGCTTCCGTCTAGTGTTCGCTCCGGTGCAGGAGGAATTATCATATCGTGCCAGGTACTCGTTACCTTCTTGTTTAGCACGTCCTATCCATGCCTGCTAGGACTTGTCTACCAACGGAATACTGATAAACGGGCACAAAATTCGCAAGACATCATCTATCCTCATGCATGGAGATACACTCAAGATTCCAGCCTCACAAGGCAAATCAACCATCTGCATCTTGCGTTACTTTGTCCAACATTCTCCCATCCAGCATTTCAGTGCACCCTAAACTCAAGGCATCTACCTACTACGTCACTGCATACTTCCATGTCCCAGCACAACGCATTTAAAGTATGCCATCACAGAGAGGTTCGAACTTAGCTGATAGTTTGTTCAGGATTTGGGCCGGTACCGTATCACCTCGCACTGTCTCGGTACAGGCAGTTACGCATCTGTCCATCTTGCCCTCGATACATCTGCGCATAGGCAGGTAGCGTGCAAGATCATTCGTAGAAAGGGAGGCAACGATATGAAAAAAGAGATGAAAGAAGCCACTCTTTTGACATCTCTCCACCACGTACGTACTCCCACTTTTACACGGGAAGACCATGCGGTTTAATTCAATATTAGCCAAACATAAATAGAGTATATGCGTTCGATTATGACTCACAGTTCCTCTACATCATGCTTCAGCTGTCCACGGGCGGTGATCTCTTCACTTACATTACAAATCATTCACGGCGCAGGTTGTGCGAAGGTGAAGCAAAATATATAACGTTCCAGATATTTAAGGGGCTCCAGTGTCTGCATGACAGGATGATCTCACATCGCGGTAAGCATGTTCCAATATCCAGTCCTTTTCCCGTGGCACCGCCATTTCCGTACTGTTGATAATCTCAAACAACTGACACAGGTCAATCGCAGATTTGAAGGTCATTACCTTTCTTTCATCTACTGCATCGCTCACTCGTGCCGCTGATGACTTCCTCTTTTCTTCTGTTCGATTGATGTCGTCGGATTTTCTGCCTATCGACTCCATTCTACATCCGCTTTCGCCTGAATCCTATCCACTAACTTAGCCGGAGAACATTTTACTACACTCCCCTGGTCCTTATCCCCACATCCAGATTGCCGACTTTGGTCTTGCCCGTCCAAAGGCTTATGAAGAGACCCTCCACGTTTGTGGCACCATCTCCTATCTTCCTCCAGAAGGTGTGCGTGCACTGGAAAATAAAAACTTGGGTTACGTAGGAATGCCAGCAGATTGTTGGAGCGCAGGAATTGTCATCTTTGCGATGGTGACGTGCGTTTTTCTCCTTTATTATTTTTAAGACCTTTTCATTGGGCCGACCATACTGCTTTTCTGGCCTGCTATCTTCCCGGAGCTGATGCGAGAATTATATACATGTAGGGGCAGCCACCCGTTTGATTACGGCGACTCAAGGGGCACACATGACGATATTATCTCGAATCTGCAAGACAGCAAAATCAAGGATAGCGGCGATCTTATGGGTTTCTCGCAGCGCTCTCACATTCAAGATGAACTGACGAAACAGCGCATCCTTGATGGAACTGTCTATTTTTGTGAATCTATCTGGGATTCACTGAGAAATGGTATGTGCACCGCATGCAGTCCTGTGTTTGCATGATAACAGGCAGTCTGCCTGTACGATGTGTCCATGAGTACCTGTTTTCTTTCTAGTACTGACAATTCCCCACGTCATTAACACAGCGAAAAATCTCGTGACCCACCTCCTTATCCCTGATCCGAAAAAGCGAGCCACAGTATACACAGCCCTCAGGAGCTTTTGGATCACTTCAGACCTTGCACACCTCGAGCGAGCGTACCGCGAACGGATTCGCTCAGTCACTTCATGACTTCGGCAAGCTGATGTTTTTTTCTCCCAGATTCTCTCAGTTCGATTTTTGTTTTTGCCTGGCTACGAAGTGTATTTATCTCCGACGATTATAAGTTGCTTCGCTTCGTGTCCTCGCCTTATGCCCCCATTACTCAGTTAAAACTTGTCCATAGTTATCGATCGTGCATCAAACCAATGATCTGCTACCCCTCCATAGGCAGTCAAGCCTTTAGGAAATTGGCGTGGACTGATGATGAGAAACAGTCAAGTCACATCTTGGTTTACCAAGGGCGGTACTCACAATGGATGTGATCTGATGCAAACGACGAAATCTACATGCTATTAATTCATGAATGATCCGATATCATAGAAAACACGTACAAAATAATAGCTATGATCATACCCTTCATGACATCTCACCCGAACTTGGGCCTCGTCATGTCCAGCATCGCGTGCAGCCTTAAGAAATACCTCGGGATGGAGTTGGTAGAGGAAATTATCGGCGGTTCCCTGAAAGTACCGTCAGCAGCTAATGCGCCACCTCCTCCGATGCAAGTACAGAAAAAATACACACATAATCAATGAGGATATCTATCACTCCCTTCACCTTTCTCACCAGAATGCTCGCATCATAATTTCCCTTCCCTTCTTCCACTCCACCAGCAAGGTACCCCCTAAAGGCCTTTTGACCCCATGGGACATCTGATGGCTCACAAATGGGGGAGAAGGCAGAGCAAGAACGATACTGCTTTGTGCCTGCGATCAAGGAGTTGAGATAGATGGTAAGCGCACCATGGCCACCCATGGAATGACCGAAGATGGACTGGCGAGAAAAATCCTGGTGGCAATTTGAGTGAGTCTTCGAAACAATCGAAACTGAAACGGGCAATATACGATGGGAATCCCTGCGGCCTCAATGACCTCTGGCAACTCTTTTGTGACGTGAGCTAACATGTTGTAGTGCTTTGCCCACTTGGATCTGGTGGCATTTAGGTAGAATCCCGCACCTGTTGTAACATGACCTAATTAGCTTTTCCAAAGACGCCTCCGCACGGCTGCCGGACTTGCCGAGTCCAAAATCCCAGGAGGCACCCTCGCCCTCTATTCCAGCTCCCCGAGGAGACGTGTCAGGAAAGAGGATAGCGATACCTTCCTTTGCTGCATCACGCATGAATCCACCCTTCTGCGCGCTACAGCAGATAAGAAATCATCATGATGCCAACATAATCACAGGTTCATGGTTGACCGCCTAAGATCGAAATCGAGAAGAAGGCTCACCCATTATCCTCAGTGCACGTCAAACCAGCTAGGTAAACGAGGATAGGCACCTTCCCTTGGGCTGCATTCGCGGGGAGGAAGAGGTTGAACTGGGCATCTAGGTCGCCAAGGACAGTGGACTACAAGCAGCAGTGATTCATCATGCAGGATACATGTAGATCCAGATACGGGAGGCTAGCGATAGGTTTAACGGGAGTATGGGATGCTCCGGCAGCTCACCTTGAATTTGTATTTTGTAAGTGTCCCCTCGTAATGCTTGCTTGAAGATACTTTCTCGAGCACGGTGGTTGCCATTCAAACAAATTACGGTTCTGAGGATACCTTTCCTTTAGAGTGCAGCACTAGCAGGCACCACCTTCAAGTTGAACTGATCAATTTCTTCGACTAAATCGGGTCCATCAGTGAGAATATCTTAGCCAGAGTGCGTCTTCCCCCGGTTCGCTCGATGCCAAAGACCAGCAGGAATGCACAATCACTCTTTCAGTAATAGTGGTCGTTCAGAGGTATGTATAGTACGATGCAGTTTACAGTATGGCACTATTGATACTGATGTTAGTTTAAGATGGTAGTGATTGATCCAAGCCAACTTGGAATCTGAGGTATCCGCATCCCGTTGTCTTGCAACTTGCGATTGGGGCCTTACTTGACAGATCCGCATCCTTGCGCCCCTGCGAGCAGAGACAATTAGCCATACCTCGTCTGCGCGCACTTCCAGTGAGGGTGTTCAACGTGATGCATTCCTGGGCAGTGCATATCTCTTGGCAATGGCGCGCCATTCCTTGCTTGGCCTTCATTCTCAGCAGCAACAGAAGCACGTTGCTTGCGTGCCGCCGGTCTTTCTTCGACTCGGGGGGTTGGGTCAGAAGGGTGGCGGTGAAGGCGTCGATCGTAGTATTTCCTCCACCCTCTGTCTCTCTTTGTCCGAAGTAGTGCGCCTTATAATATCCGCGCCGTCTGCCCTGTCAGATGTAACCTCTTCAGTTCCCGTAAACACGTTCATCGTTTCTTTCCTCCTCTCTTCCTTTCCCTTCCGACCAACTCGTCGCCCGTCAATAACATATCCTTCTTCTTCCTCCTCCACGCCTGCCAATAAATCTGCAACACTCCCGTAAAACCTTGCTGCGCTGAAACCTACATCCTTTCCTAGAATGAAAGCATGCATGTCTTTGAAACCTTGAGACGTATATAAAACACGTTAATCGAAATAAGAGCCATCAAAAGGAAGGGAAAAGACGCACCTGCAAGGCTGGTGAGATTGCCTGCAAGGCCACCTGTCCAACCCACTAGATCGAGATGGTTCACATTGCGCAGTGTACCAAGATACGTGCCCCACTGTGCTGATTGTACGGATACCAAGCCATCATTTGGTCCCTCTTGAGCTGCTATGATGGAATGGGGGTACCTACAGGGGATAATAAACTCTTTTAGTCTGGCAGTGGTGAGCTAAACTCACTTCCAAGCATCGATTAATCCAGGTTCATACGCCGCTCCCCAACTAAAGTATCTGACACCCTCTACATCCGGGGTATTGTCATTGAACTCTTTCATTGCCTCCCTGGTGAGACACTCGAATGCCTTGCCATCACCACCACCATTTGGAAGGAACTCGAGAAGAGTGAGAACTGACGGAAGATGAGTCGAGGCAAGGGAAAGGAAATGGGACGCGAAAGAAGAGCCGCGATGGGGCGTGGCGATTGTGGTCAGGCTGAGGACGCGAAAGGTTCGTGAAGTAAGGTGGGTGATGAGATAACGGCAGTCGATACCACCCTGAAACACGAATGAGATGATGACGATGGCCTGCTGGCGAGAAACATACCATGCTATGACCTATTAGATGTACATCCCGACCAGGATATGTTTCCGAAATCTTCTTTTCAAGCACCTTTGCACGATCGACCGGTGAAGATGTTGCAGGAACACGAGTGATAAGAACCTCGCAGCCATTGGCTTCAAGAACTTCCTTGACTCCCCGCCAATGAGACACTTGCAGGGGTGCTATCGAAGGCCCAATTGTGACCGAGTCGAAGCCGAGGAGGCCATGACAGAAAACGAGAGGGGCAGTTGGGGCGCGAACTAGGGAATCGGTGTTTACCAATCACTGAATGGTGCGCGGTATAAAGACGACATACAATCCTTTCCGAGACTGCCATCGAACAGATCAGATTCATCCAGCAGAGTGTCCTTGCCTGTGTCAGAGTCTAAAGCGAACCACCATCTGCGAGGAGGAATTTGCGGGGCTGTGGATGTATGTATTGAGCGGAGGGTGTCGAGGGATGAACGTGTCGAGGATGCAGTGGCAGGGAACGAGAGGGAGGGGGTAAGAGTAAGAGTGACAGGAGAATGCGAAGCGGCTGGGGGTGTTGCGGAAGGAGAGATGTATCGGAAATCAGATATCAGCGGTGGTGGTCTCAACAAGGGAGAGGAAGCGAGTTTGGCTGGAGGTGGTGGAGAGGGCAAGATGCTGTCGGTGAGGGCTTCGTGGAGCGCATTTAGTATCGGTGAGGGGGGCCGGGAAGAGGGCGGGGTCGAGGAGGGTAGTGGTGAGGGTGACTGCGAGCGGGAGGAAGGAGGGCGGGCGTGAGACGGGAAACGGAGGAGCGGTGCGGTGGGGGATGGCGAGGACACGTGGTGAAGCTGGCGGGGCAGAGGGAGCGTTCTCGGGTGGCTGGCAAAGCCGAGGCCAACGTTGTTCTGTACGGCTGGGAACGGAAAGGGGCTGGGCATTGTGCGGGACGGCGACGAACGCTCCATACAAAGTACCAGCCTGTGGCTGTACATGCGACCTCGCAGCTAACCGACTCTCCAGACTATGTCAAACCAACACATTCCCTCCTTGTATCGATCCTATCTTCGGCAGGTCAGAGCACTTCCGCATGTATACCTCCGGTGTGCGACCTCGTCACACATGCCTCCTAGCATCTAACGCGAGGCAGTCATTTTTTCAGAATCAAGGGCGGTGATGACTTCCGCTCACTACTGAAATCAAAGTCGATGGAACTTCGCAGAAGCCAACTCAGGAGGGTATCAAGTGTGGGTACTGTTTTAGTTTTCGCATGTTCATCCCCTTGATTTACTGTTTGGCTCAGGACCTGCGACGGCTGCGAGCCGCCAACAGTGGAAAATCTACCGCCTTTGACCGTATGCTGGACATAGCTTATGGAAGGGCAGGAAAGTTACGTCGGGAATTGATGGAGGTGGGAGCGCTGAGCTCCTTGTTTGCTTCCTCGAGTTCACAACGTCTGCCAGTCTTTACTCTCAGATTCGAATGCTCCGCTCCCGGCGCGGGAAGAGAATACCTGTCTACCTGTTTATTCTCCTGAACTCGCCGCTCTACTCACTTCCGGCATTTCGCGTACAACAAGGCCACTGCAAATACATCACCTTGTTTCACCCCCAGGGTTACCGGGACGTGCAGAGGCGAATTCTGAACAGTCAGTGCTAGTAGGATCACCGAGCGGGCGTCGTGAATACAACATTCGATGGCGTTTCTTCAAAAGTGAATCGAAAAAGGTGCTCCCTCCCCTTCAAGTATCGTTGCAGCATGCCACACACACACCGAGTCATCTGTCCAACTTTGGTTTCCGAGATACTACTGTCCTCCAGGAGTTGCTTGAGTTGGCGGGTTCGCCTTCAAGAGTACCTGACTCCCCTGGCAAGCAAAGAAGGCTTCAACAAATCCAGCCGATGTCCGATACAAACCCCTTCGACGGAAGCTTACCGATCCGATGGCTTCGACGACGATATCAAGCGCTTCTGGGCAGGATCCCACTCCTGGTATCTCAACACTTGCCAAAAAACAACTCTAAAACTACATATGACGTTCAGGTGGCAGACAGCGCGATAACCACGTCTAGACCACATCCTTCACGACTTCGTGTCGTGGATGCTAAAGATATTTCATGGATAAGCAATGTTCACTCCACAACTCAATCCAAAAAACGTTGCAAATAATTTAATGGGTTTCACACGTATAAGCACAACAGGGGAGTCGTTTTCGAGAGTGTCATAAATATGATTAGTTAGATACGTCAGGGATTTGATTCGCCACTCTCTAGTTCTAGCCCATGCAACTCGATGATGTACATGCCATAGTTGCGGTCTGTAGCCTTGGATGCCGCAGAGTCACCGAGGCTCTGATCTACCCCACACTGAAGGTTCAGGATAACCTTACATTCATCAAGAGAAAATATTTTGTTTGTGCGGATTCTGTCAAGCAAGCCCTGCAAGTTCCCAGGTAGGTATGATCAAGTATAACTGAGCAAAGAAATACTTACCTGAGGTCCCAGCAAGAAGAGTGCATAATATTGCCTAACCCTTTCAAATCGCGCGGACTGTTCTCCGTCACCCATGGTACGAATACTTTGTTGGAGTGCTCTGATGTTCCGATCGACTTTCTTCATGCCAAACTCATTTGCCACGCGTATTTGGCGAGCGTTGCTGATCAATAGCTGTTCTACCAGGTCTTCCAGACCAGCGAACACGAAACTGGGTAACCACGGTTAGTTACGTCTAACAATAAAAAATGGTAAACAGACCTTTGCTCGTTTTTAAGCAATGTCGTGGATGTGAATTCATCAAAATTGCTAAGCTCCGAGTTCAGATCAACAATGTACGGATCCGGCTCTCCAACCTCATGGTCAACTTGGTAGTTACCCTGAATCAACAATATTAAAATGTACATTCATCACGCACGAGCACCTACGTGACGAAAGGCTGCATCGATGTAGTAGATGGTTCTACACCGAACTTCTACCCTGATTGTATGTAGGATGATTTCGGCCAGCTGCGTATATGTCTTCAACAACGCACCAAAGCGCCTAATTTTCATATGATTAGCAGAGACATAGATTTCGTTGAAGAAACCCACAATGCCATCTCATGAGATAGAGGTAAGCTGAGTTGATTATCTTCAGAGCCGTGATGCAGAAAAGGGAAAGATGGTGGAGATGTCTGTGACGAGAGCGCGGGAAAAGGATCCCCGTGAGAGGAAGCTGGCGTAGGGGAAAAGGCACCCTCAGGAGACGATCTTAAAGCATCTAGCTCTCGCTTCAACCAGGCCTGGGTAGACATACATCAGAAAGCAGCGGATAGCTTAAATAAATGGGCCCACATACAACACTTTGGTACAGGCTGCATAATGCAGAAACGTTGCGGACAGAGGGGTTAAGATCACCCTTGTCCACAGAACATTGAGCCAGGTAACCCATCTCTAGGTTACTTTCCTGTCTGCATAGCTGTTGCTTGATCACACGATCCTGGTGGCGAAAGCAACTTTAGTCTGCGACCTGAGACAGTTGGTAGCGAACTTACCTCCGCCACAAAAAGTTCAGATAAACAAAGGCTTAGCTCAGATTTCTGTGCCCATTGGGCAGCAAGTGACGGTGGAGAAGAAATATCAGCTCCACCTGAGGGGGACACAAGAGCCTGGAAGCGATGGCTACATCGCTGATAGAATTGGATAATAACGCCGACGACAAGCCTTGAATAATTTTCGCGATGGAATGGTGTCGTGCGAAGCATTGCGCACAACGAATTGATCAGGGCGAGCAATTGTGTAGCCGCCTATGCAGAACTCAATAGAGATCAAGGTTTCCAAGGCGAACAACGCACCTTTAGGATGGGCCTGGAACTGAAACGAGTGGACAAGATATCAGGCTGAAAGGCATCAGGAGCTATATGTGGTCAATACACAAAGTAAACATCGCCATGTAGCATGTGCGCACCAGACACTGTATGATGGAACAACAAAGATATCTTCTCCTCCAATTGTGGTAGATATACTTTGAGTACGAAGTCATCCAGCACCTCGCTTGCGGATCGTGCACTCTCCAGACCATCAGGCAGTACGTTTGTGATTCTACCTAAAAACGCAAGGGTCGGCTGGAACAAAACACTAACATGGAACGCGTCTGGTTTGATTAATAAACGATGATGTTGTCCGGCATCAAGAACACGTTCATCTGATCCAAGAGAGGACAGGGCGCTCTGTACCGCATTATCTGAGGAAGTCTGCACGAGTCCCGGCATCGTATCCCGAAGGATGCGCATGAGTTCATCCTCGTGCCTCCGAAGGAGCTTTCCCGTCGATTTATTATCAGTGTCTGCAAACCGAAAGATTCCCTAAAATCAATTGCATGTTTGGCCGAGAAAACTGATTGTGGTACTAGACAAATACCTTGAGTCTATCCCGCGTAAATCGTCCCTCACGGAGTACCTCATTGATTGAGGTGATTGGATTCCGGCCCGTAACGGCGCTCCGTTCCTCGTCGGTCAGATAATCGTTCAATAGAGTTCGGACCTAACATTGGGTTCGTCAACACCAACACCCTTCATGTCTGGAGTCAAAAGCACCTCGGCCTGTATTGGCAACCATACATCGGCTATGGGAAACAGGGTTCCTGGCTTAGCTCCAGAAGAGTCCTTAAAGTCTCGCCTCTGAAAGTAGATTATTGACGTTCAAGATCAAAACTGGTCGAACTCACCGATCCGATCCGATTGGCCACCTCGAAAACTACGCGGAGGCCTTGGGTAACGGCATCCAATTTAGAATAGACAGTGCAAAAAAGATCTTTCAGAATCTCCTGATCGTGATGCTTCGAGGTCGACTCCAGAGCAGCAAGGCGAAGAGTAGACGTCGTTGTTGATGCGCTTTTACGGGCGAGAGCCATATGGACTGAGTTCATTGTAGTAGATTCGTCGGAAACAAAGATGTACCCTCCGTCAGATTTGGATCCAAGGGTGGCAGCTGTGAGAAGGGCTGAACTCCTCTTCGACTCTTCCGCGCGTTCTTCTACTTCGTCGATAGTCGACTCGATTAATGAGAATATCTCGCTTTGTATCCGCTGCATCACAGAATCAAGAGCATTCCCTAGTTTGCCCAAAATAGCCAGAGATTCCAGAAGTGTCTCAATATAAGTGAACGAATCCGCTTCGGGATTGATATTGGAGTGTCCTAGGTGAAGAAAACTAGGCACAGCCAATATACCGAGATTCGAAGAAGACGCTGATGCTGATATTGACATCGGTAGCTCTGGCATGCTGACACTAGTATGGAAGTTAGCATCATCAAGATCACAAGGGGCGTCATTCGGTCGGGTCGCCAGAACGTTGAGGTAACGTGAGAGACGGGTTCCTTGGGTGTTCTGAAGATTGGATGTCAACAGAGGTCGGAGAGAGCCGTTTGGGACGCTCATTTGCATTAATTGGTCTTCGAACTCTACTTTTGGTACTGAACGCGCTCATTAGGGGTAGTAGATTACACTACTATAGGTCACGCACGTATTGATTGACCGGGTGTATACGAAGCCCACCGCGTTTCGCACCAGAATGATTTGAGGTAAAGATGGTTGTGTAGCTCGTCAACCAAAATGTCGCGGAGTGCCTATAGGCGATAAGGGACGTAATAGATTGGCAAGGTGAATTATAGGACTTACAGTCTCTTGTCCAAGAAGATATGCTCTTAAGTCCGTAACAGCGCCAATCTCTTGCATGTCAGGTTTGTTGATTAACTTAAGACTTCGTATCAGTAAGACCGAAGCCTGTATAAGGCGCTTCTCTGATATCAAGGCCTCAAGGGCATCTGGAACGGATTTCAGATGCTCGCTGGAATGCATTCAGCATCCGCGTATGAGTGAAGAAGTTTCCGACGCACGTCTGGTCTAACAATCGCATCATTTCTTCCAACATTTGCCCTCTGGCCCACAATTGAACAAGATCTGCGCGTTTGCCCCCAAGGGATTCTTTAGTTTCTTGGAGAGCAACACGTGTTTCTTGGACCTGTGTTTGAGATTGCCCTAGATGATTCAACAAAGCGGCATGATGTGGCAACGCGTCGGCGAAAGCCTTGTAATGTTCTACCAATATTCTGAGTAGGAAAGCAAAGTCTGGACCACGGAAAGGCATTACTGACGGTCAACTGAACCCTTCAAGGCTTGTGAGAGCATCTCCTTCGTTTCTCTGAACGAGGACATGCTTTTGCCAGTGGAAGTCTCGTCAAGCAAAGAGAGGGCTAGGTCCACGTTGTTGAACTACGGGATGCCATTAGTATCTCCATGACCCGACTGAATCTTATGGTAGGATGCTTACATCGGGATCGATGATAAACTCCCATTCATCTCTGATCTGGTCTAGGATAGCTAAGGTGCGTTCAGTAAGTCGTGACTACATGTCAGCGAATGTGACTATCAGTTGTTGGACGAACCGTCGATTTCGCCGGTTTTAGCCTTTGTGGTGGGCTTCCTGTAAGGCATACGCTCTTTTATTCGCTCCTGCCGCGCCCTTTCCCTTTCCACCTCCAATCGTCGTTCCAGTTCATAGCTGCCCTCATCACTGCCATTAGCGAACTCGCGTCTAGGAAAATTAGTTTCCCCTGCGTCTCTGAAAGCGGCCATGGCGGCAGAGAAAGCCGGAGAGGTCGTAGTATATGGGAGTGGAGATCCTGACAGCTCGGTTGCCGCGGAGCGTGAAGGATCTAATCGAGGTTTAGTCGGAAGGGAAATGCTACCTATAGGACGGTGTTGGATAGAAGCATCTGAGAGAGTTGTACTGGAACTGTCGCGACGATCCCTCGTGTTCAAATCGTTCACTATGCGGGAGGACGTGGAGGTACGTTCGGAGGAGTAGTCTGAAGGCTGACGAGGTCTCAGGTCTGATCTCTGTGGACGATGGGGACGACTCGGGGACGACAAGACGGCGGCCTTAAGGGAGGAGGGGGAGAAGGCAGGGTTCGTTGGGGTGGAAGGTCTGGCGATTTGAAGAGGGCGGGTTGTTGGAAGTGAGGTTGGGTAATTGAGCGGGTTGGGATTAGATATCGAGGGAGTGCGAGTACGACGAGGAGTCGACTGCGGCTCAAACGGCACGCGCGACATGGCCCTCGTCGCTGTACTAGTTAACTTTGAAACTATATCCGGCGCTGATTCATGTCACTTCCACCATTCCTCCGTGCTCTCCAGCCACCCCGCACGGGGCTCTTCCGACAAAATGGCGACGTCCTCGTTCATTGGTGGTCGCCAAAACTGCACGGCACCCCGCCCAGCACCGTCTTGCTATTCATCCCAGGTGCGCACCCTCCCTCGCATCCCCACTGTGTTTGATTTTCCGTCCCCAGGGAATCCTGGTGTCATAGACTTTTATACACGCTTTCTCGACACTATCTTTGATGCGGACACTTCAGGCACACTTGCCATTCTCTCCTTCTCCCATGTCGGCCATGCCCCATGCTTAGCATCAAAGCATCCTCTTTCCAGCCTGCAAGCTTCTCAGTTTAGTTTGACGTCACAGCTCCAGAACGCTCTCAGCATGTTTGATGCTGTAAAGTCTACCTTTGGTCCTTCCGTCCGGGTGGTCCTGGTCGGACACAGTGTCGGCGCCTGGTTTGCGTCGCAGGCAGGTCTTGTTTTCCTCTCATGCTGCGGACACTCACTTCTGTTCAAGGTTTTAAAACTGCGCTCCAATGATATATATCGTGTATTCCTGCTTTTTCCTACTATTACAGAGATCGCGAATACGCCGAACGGCAAGAGGCTCTCCGTTCGTGATGTCTCTGCTTGATTTATGTGTCCCGCCCAATGATATCTCATGCGACAGTGGCTCTTTCGTGCTCCGTTACCTCGTATGATCGCCAGCCTTGCAAATTGTCTCTGCTATTTACCTGTGCAGATCCTTGGCATGCTGTTTCCTTCGTACCCTCGTTCTCCGCTCCATGTTCTGCATTCGTTTCTGCAGTCGCCCCAAGCAGTATTCGCCGCAATGTCGATGGCCCACGATGAGATGATCTGTATTCGTCGATTGGAGTCAGATATTCTCGACAGACACAAGAAATTGCTGTGGTTCTATTTTGGACAATGTGATGACTGGGTTGGCAGTGAGCAAAAGGCGGCGATACTTGAAGCGCTTGGAGGAGACAAGGCCCGCGTTTTTCATGGGGAATCGGGTGTTCCGCATGCGTTTTGTATCAGTGAGTGAGATTTATGTATTATTTATGAACGCGTTTGCGATCTTGGATAGATCACGGCGAGAAGATAGGGAAACAGTGTCACGCATGGCTGACAGAGAGTTCGGACAAATGACGTGCA
>JBBPLJ010000268.1:4204-27496 GCA_038089715.1 Veloporphyrellus conicus
CATTAAAGCATTAGAAATATATTGTGGCTAGTAGTATCTAGGTGATAAATCTATCTAATATTACTCTCATCTAGCTTGGCAAATAGATGGAATAATTCTAATTATATTATCAAATTAGATATATATTATGGTATTCAAATTACTATCCTATTATACATATTGTTTGTTAATTTAAAGCTTAATATCAGATTTAAAAAGCTATCTTTGATATATAGCTAAACTACTAGACCCATCAAAAAAGCCATTTTATTTTTATTACAATAATATATCTGCAAATACTCAGTACAAGGCTGCAGGAAAAGGATTTAATTGTAATTACTTAAGTTAAAATAGTAGTTTTGTGATTATATTTTAATAACTTGTTATATAACTTAGAGTACCTTTTTCCTTCATGTATGATATAGCTATTTGTTTTGATATCCACTATATTATACTGGACTTAATTGTGGCTATGATATTGTAACTTAGATAGTATTACTCTAGTTTGAATACCTATTATTTGTAGTACATAGGTGGCTGTGCTGCTGCTGCTGAGTTTGAAATGTCACATAATTTTTCAAGCCATAAAAGGTAGGTTTATATTGCTAAGTGATAGCTATAATGGATAAAAAATTAAGTAAGAGAAATAAAATAGATATTGGAAAAGATTGAAAGTCAATAATTATCTATTAATTTTTAGATGAGTGACAAATATAGGGTCAAATAAGTGTCCCAATAATATGTCAGTTTGAAATGCTTATATCTCACTTCCATGGCAACCAAATTATATGACCAAAACTATTTTAGAATTTCAAGCATATATACTTTTATTCATTATACAAGCACTTTGCCTGATTTGTTCTTGCTCTCCTACAATTTTCCAATCTCTCTAAAATGGCTCAATATTGGGATACTTTTTTTGAGCCACTATAGAAGAATTAGAATTTTTGGCACAACATTGTAAAGTTCATATTAAAGCACAAGTTCAGTTAAGTACTATGAAAGAAGTAAGTGAAATGGTAACACTAGATGATCCAATATATAAGATCATCATTAGAGTCATTCTTATGAGTTTTATACACCATTAAGTAAGATGAATATTAAAATCTAATACTATTCAGATCAGAGCCTTGATTTTATTAAAGTTATAAGATTATTTTAGTTATTATAATAAAAAGAAAATACTGAGTTATCATCTAAAATGCTTGATTCTTTGTCTTTAGAATTACTATCAGCTTGATATAACAGAAGTTTTTCAATATGCTTCACATCAATAAGAATCTTTGTTGTGCCAGAGTCACCAGTAGTATTGGCAATCTTTTCAACCATTTTCTTATAGTCCAACTTATTGTCTATATCCATCACCTCACTTGCATGCTGGCTAGAAAATTTTTTATAAGATTAGGCAATTGAAAATACTAAGGAAACATACTTTTTACTTTTAATATAATATACGTGAGTGGAAACCACTGTTTGCTAGAAACCTTGTACTGGATTTTTCTATGTTTCTTAAGAATACTTTTTAGGAATTCAATATAGTTATTTGCATCAAGTGGAAAAAGTAGCTTCTTAGTTTTTATAGATTTTTCTTATCACTTAGTAGTAGTTCTGCCTCTGGATGGCTGTTTAAGTGTGGAGTAAATGGTGAGGGCAACTGCAAAGGCATACTACCTTTCTGCAGAATAAGCCTCTGGTTACTCAGACATGCAAGTATGATACACAAAACCAACTATAATTATTCAGCTACAGACTATTCTATTAGCCACTTCCAAAGTTTCTTTCTGGCTAGCTTCAGGGCATGATTTTTCTTAATATGTTTTTCATATACTTATGGAAATAGCTATAATACTTAGAAATAGTATAAATGGGATTACATATATAATTCCTTAGTAGAACCTATATTGCATATGTACTAGGTTAAAATTTATATGGACAGAGGTCTTTATCTTGAACTTTCCAACTGGAGGGCTAGAATAAGCTTATAACTAAGGGTGTTGTGAGCACTGCATACTACATTAGTTTCTTATCATTAGTTTAAAGCTTGTCCTCATTTATCTCTTAAGAACTGTTGTTGATGAATGATGCTATTGTAAGTATGCAATATTTCAGCCCTATATTATACTATAGGGTAGTAGATGAAGTCTCTGATATACTATATATATAATATATCATTCAATTCTCCAAGATATAACTTGACCCCATATATTGAATCTGTTAATGGCTCTTGATTAGTGAGACTTCCAAATAAAGAGGTAGAATTAAGCATACTCCAAAGAAATTTTGAAAGCTAGTTCCATCAAATAGAGTTATAATAATATTTGAGTTATATAGCAATTAGATAATAAAGTTGCACTAACCCAAAGTATAGTGACCTCTATTGAGAGACACAACCCCATATTCACCACAATGTCTGCAAGCATTTAATATTGAAAATTTACTTTAATTTGTTTTATTTTTGTTGCTTGTAAGTCATTCAAGTAACTAATGGTACTTACAGATCAGATTGGCTTCTCTATAGCTTCTACTATAGGCTGCATCAAATATAATCACACTATTTCTACTGCCTTGTGGCACATATTCTAGCTAGTATGTAAAATGATGAATAATCCATAAAGAATACAATACTTATGGATAAGTTTAGCAGTGATGAATATGGGGTCAACAGTTGTGTATTTCTATCAGAAAAGAAACTATATGTCTTGCTTGATGCAGTATTTAAGTTAGCTCTGGCATCATTCAACCAAATGGCATAGCAAGGGCTAAAATCATATAGCATACTATGAAGAGAAGCTTGCTGACTATTTAGCAAGTTCTGATTAGCAGGTGCAAATATCTAGTCCAGTAACCAGATCAGACTATAAAGCAAGCTGTCAATTTATCAGCATCTTGTTAAATCAAGCTTTATTGAAGCAGATAATAGTTATATAAATACTGTAACTAAATTCAGTGCCCCACTTATCTATTTTATAAAGTAGGCTGACAATGTCTTAAGTAGATTAAACCTTGGTTGGATAAGTTCTGCTAAGGAGTTCTGATCTAGCATCATCATATATTTATGTCTCAGGTCAAATCAGCTAGAAATGGTCCTTTGTGTGTATATCATCTTATCAGGTAAGGAGCATCTCAAGAAGGTTAAGATGGTCTTCTTTGATATATAGTTGGCTATGATTCCATTTGATTAGTTTGGATGACATACTTGCTTTACTAATTTGTTTGTTGTATATTTTGCTAGGGAAGAAATTGAATGGCTGAAAGTTAGAGTTGGAGTGCTGATCACAGCACCACTTCATCAACTTAGACTTAACTGATCTTGCATATGAATGTTTGATTCTATCATATTAGTCTTGCTAGACATAGAAGATGGCTATTAAACATGCCCAACTGCTCAGAAGAGATAATTCAATGTTAATAATCTCCTTTCCAAATCAACTGTCACAAATGCTTGTTAGCATGCTATTCAACTTTATGCAAGTATTGCTTGTACATGCCTTCTAGAGTATATAATTATTAGATGTATTCTTATTAATCACAAGGGTATACTGTATATCCAATACTTCTCATACTCCAGCACCTGATACATCAAGAAAACCTTTATTACTATAAAATTATATCATTATTGCACTCACCTGTGTCATCTGAAGCTGCTTCAGAGGCAAGATAATCACTGAGATTGATTGGGACCATAGTAGTATGGGAATAAGCAAACAAAGTGTCATATCAATTCTGGTTCCTGCAGTTACCATGATATTGCATTCATTGAGTATAATGAATGAGGCTTGGAGTTGAAAAATGCACAGAATGATTGTTCTTGATCAAAGGGTGTAGATCATCAAATATGCCCTCAAAACATCTAGTTTGTCTTGATCAGGAAGATGATCACCCATCATCTTAAGAGCAAAGGGGAGAAGTAATTTCGGGCCTCCAAGGCCAATGGCCTATGATTTCAAGATCCATATCTTGGTCAGTGATTGCATTGTGCCCCATCTCATTTGGGCATATTATTTATTTAATAAATTATTTAAAGTAATTCCAAACTTTGATACTCGTGTTTTCTGATTGGCTGCGAATCACGTGGTCCTGGGAATTCGCTCCATCCACCAAAGCCTGAACGAATTTTACCAGACCGTCTATCGACGGCTTGCCTCATAGTACGGTTTGGTCACCAAACTAGCAAATATCCCAAACAGGCACAAATGATGTATGCTTCTACGCTAAACCAAAAATGCGCAAATGCCAGGGTCCAACGCCTGCACCAGAATGGCGACCCGAACGCTGGCCGACATCTAAGCCGATCTAATAACCGTTATAGTGGGAAGATGGCGAAGCTACGCACACCCTTTCCACTCGAATATCCCCAGAAGAGCGAGAAATGAAGGTGCTCTTTGCGCTGGGACTTCTCGGAGTAGGAGGGCCTTTGACTGCTTGGGCTAGCAGCTGGGAGTGCCTTTGTACCTATGATCAACCTTGCTGGCCTTCCAAGCCCACGTTCGCGCTGCTTCAGTCCCAGGTCTCCCGGCCGCTTGTACACCCACTCCCTAGTGCGTCTGCATGCTACCCGCCCTTCCACCCATCAGGGAATTGCACTGAGGTCCTCGCGAATTGGGACGATGGAAACTGGCGCGCGTCCTTACCCGGAACCATGGAAGCGCCCAATTTCGAGACGTTCACGTTCGAGAATGGCACTATCGACGCATGTTACCGCGACACATTCATCACGGGCACCTGCGGACAAGGAAGTGTGCCCATTATAGGCGTCGATGCGCAGTCAATCGAGGACATACAGGCTGCAGTTGTGTTTGCTGTACAGCACAACTTGAAGATGGTAGTCAAGAATACCGGGTAGGTCATCTCTTTCAATATAAATGGCTCAAGGAAGGTACCGTCTTGATGGATGTTTGGCTTGCGACCAGCCATGATTATCTCGGGCGCAGTGCGGCGCGCGATGCGTTTGTTGTATGGACACATAATATGAAAGATATTACGTTCGACAACACGTTCGCCCCTCAGGGAGCGCCAGCGAGCGAGGCATGTGAAGGTATTTGGGGTCGTTCCATGTGTGCCCTGGAACTTGCTTTCTCACGGCATTACTCTGCACAGCCGTGACTCTCGGTGCAGGCGTGCAATGGCATGAAGCATATGACGCCGTCAACAAGCACGGGCGTTTGATGGTCGGCGCTATCTCCGTCGGCGGTTCCATTGGTTCTTCTGGTGGATGGCTTGCGGGTGGAGGTCACTCTGCACTGTCCCCCAGCTACGGACTCGGTAAGACTTCGAGGGACCATCCCGTTCCATGAACTGACCGTCACATTGAAGGCGTTGATAACGCTCTGGAAATATCTGTCGTTCTCTCCACCGGAGAGTTCTTGATTACAAACAGTTATCAGAACTCTGATCTCTTCTGGGCTTTGCGTGGAGGTGGTGGATTTACATACGGCGTCGTCACCTCCGTCACCTACCGCACGTACCCCTCTGTTCCAGCCCAGCTCTACCTGTATCAGGCGAACATCATCAACTCCTCGGTGCTACCGGAGCTCGTTGGGGGCCTATTGAACCTCCAAACCCAACTTTCAAATGATGGTTGGGGTGGGTATGTATCCATGAATAACCAGCAATTCAGTTTCTCCTATGTCGCACCCAACATGACAAACGAAACGGCAATAGCGACCACACGAACCTGGCACGATTATGCAGCCTCCTTAACACCGTTCGGTGTTATCTCTACGGAAAAAATGGTTTATTATCCTTCTGTGTATCAGGTGTACCCGGTCGTGTTCAACGGTACTGTCCAAAATGGCGGAAATGCCATGGTTACATCTCGTCTTCTCTCGCAGGACAGCATTACTAGCAACTACACAGACATCATTGACATTCTCATCAAGTGTGGTGCAGGTTTCAAGTACGTTTTGCACCTCTCTTTTTGTTTGGACTGGGCTGATGTCTGGGAACATTGATGTAGTATGGTTGCGGGTGGGACGGTCAGCCAGTTCAGCGCTGATTCTGCTGGGTTGAATCCTGCATGGCGAAGTACGGTTGCGGAAGCAGTTTGTGGGATCCATTGGGAGGATGGCGCGTCCTCGGCAGAGATCCAGGAATCAATATCCCAGCTCCAAGGATGGATCAAGGAGCTACACGATGTGACACCCAATGATGGTGCCTACTTTAACGAGGTTCGTTTCTGTCGCATCCGACTCGCGTGTAGGGGTCATGCATGTTGTGTTAACCTTCCTCTTGTCCTACTTTCATAGGCGTCCTTGTTTGAGATCGACTGGCAGCAGACGCTGTTCGGGTCACATTATTTGGACCTCAAATATATCAAGGACAAGTATGATCCGTATAGATTTTTCGTCGTCGTAGAAGGCGTCGGGTCCGAAGAGTGGAACAAAAATTTGACATGCCGATCATATTGAGTCCTGTTTTGACTTTTCTGTTTCACATTGCATCATCGTGTACCCGGTGACACCACCCATGTACATAGGAGATGTTTACTCAGTATAGTTTGGTGTACAGTATATCGCAAATGCTTCGATTGGTTGTTGGTTCGAGTTTCCCATGATGTTAGGTGTGAACGCACGTTAAGAATCGTCACGTGGAACTATTGATGCATGTATAGCCATATGGTTGGACTGCGTCTGAACTGCTTTCTCGACTGTCTATCCATGTGATATCCATCTGTCTTATGACGTCCAGGTACCAGACAGTCACGTAGAGTGCGCTATTAGTATCATATTGTTCGTGGAAGCACGGCTGGTCTCCAACCGCGGAGGCATGGTTGACTGCGTGACAATACCCACTTCTTAGAGTTCTGGTCATCACATTCTTCCTAGTAGCTTGAGCTCTCCTCGGAGCGTGTGCGCAATGGAACGCAGCAACGCTGATCTTCTTTTTATTATTATCGTCGTTTGTTGTCCTCCAGGGCTGACTCCTATAGTAGACATTACATGTAATGTATGTGGTCTATGTAGTATACATGTGCGCATGAGAGGCGAAAAGAAATTTTGGGGTGTGTTGACATTACACCCGTTTGGTGGGTATATACGCTCCGTTGCAGGCGCTTGTGGGGCCTATCGCGATTTGCTTTTTCTTCGGTTTTCCTGTCTTAGCTATATTCTCTTATGTGCTCGTGCCAACGCTCATTCACATACAGTCCATCGAATTTTGAAACAGGTGTAGTCCTTATCGACAAGGGCAAGAAACTTGGGGATTAGACAAACATCGTTCTATCCTTCCAGCGACTACATACCTATCTGGGCGGAACCCCGGTCGTCACCTTCATGGGAGATTACATGTCAAGCAAGCTCAGTAAATCCCACTCTCAAGTTATGGTAGTCGAACTCAGTGTAGACACCACTGAGGAAAACATCACCGATGATCCAAAGCGCTGATCGTAGCGCGTGCGTAAGTGAGAGGGGGAGAGAGGGTTTTCAGTGATCAGGACGGAGAAATGCAAAGCAGGTCAGCTACGGTGAAAAACTCACAATGAGACAAGTCCATGTTGATGATGCCACCGACACAGTCAGGTAATCCAGGGCGAGATGGGTCCAAGGTTGAGCGCCGACTCTGAGATAGGGAACGACTTAGCGCCAAAGGTAAGGCTAATACTCGGGAGAGAATGGTACGGAACTACACGCCGCCAACGGAACCTATGCAAGTACTTAACTGGACCGAAACTTACACGAATAGAAGTCGCCACCCTGATTCCCCGGAAGAAGCATGCCACTAAGGGCGGCAGGGAGCGCTGCAACTTGCACAGAAGGACTGACGATGAGCGTAGTACCAGCGTCGATAACGGCGTCAGTATTTCTCAGAAACGTCTTGCCATCAGCCTGAAGGTTATCCACGTTCACCTCCCAGAAACCCTGGTTGATGAATGCTACTGCCAGGGAACGTCCAACGTCTGCGCAGCGCTTAGGTTGATTCCAGAGAGAGTGGCCGCTGCAATTGACATGACAAGTAGAAGTTGGCAAAAAGGGGCCGCTGTTGTCGTACTGAGCAAAGAAGCTACGTAGGGCTCAACAACAGATAGATACCTGGCACTGGTGCCGACAAGGACTGCGATAAGAATGGGACAGAGATAGGTTAGGAATATGAGGGAAACATACCAGTGAAGGTTTTGGGAGGGGTGCCAACCGAAATGTTGCCATACCAAAACCCGTTATTTATGGCGTCGATCAAGGGAAGACCGGCACCACGCCTTTGGTTCCCATCAACGGCGGAAGGATGCTTTGATCCCGTGTTCTTATCAAAATTACTCAAACTGCGATCGATAGTCCTAAAAAAAAGCGATATTGCGATGATCGCGATGGAACGGTGCATATGACTTACGCCCTTCCGGAATGCAACATGAGAGTTGAGAGCCTCAAAATTAATGGTCTTACGAGGTGCAGCAACGGCCAAAACAGCCAGTGCAATGAGAGTGAAGCACATGAGTGAATGCTATAAAGGAAAGACGAGAGTATCTAATAGACCTTTACCGTTGACCCACCACGTTTCTTTGATATACTAGCCAACCGTTCGATCAAGAACCTTTCATGGATGAATGGTTTTTCCTTTTGTTACATGGCTCGAAAAATTGGAACGGCAGTCTCGAGGTGGATAATTACTTCATGCGAGAGGTTACCTCAGTCAAAGAACTTGAACAGTTTATAAACATCTACAGAAATCTGTTAAATGGTGCCAGTCAAGGTAAGACCGGGCCCTTCAAAGCGGTGGAGATTGTGGTCGATGGTATCGACGGCGTGGTAAAGGATTAGGTACTAGTCAACGAGCGCGTGGCTTGGACTCCGCACAGCCCGGTGGCTGCCAACACTGGACGTGTCAAGCAGAAGTTAGGTATTACAAAGATTGAATAGTGTCTACTATTAGTGAGCATACAAATAGCATATAGAGGACGACCAGAATGCAAGCACTGGACAGACGCCGATAACAACAAAACTAGCACACATGAAGAAGTGCTGACAAGGTCTTGCAAAGTAGCCAAATTGGAAGCACGCCGCAGCGAGCTACACTGAGACGAGCGGACAAGCGAACTGAATCACGCTCTATAGGACGGCGACGTACAGGTACAAGATGGACTACTGATCTACGACGTATGTGCGCGATATATATATCGCGCTATGTGTGACCTGTGATGTGACCTGCATGCCACTGGTATACTGCTTACACAAATATAGACTATAGTAAAATCCTGCAAAGTGTACCAACAGTGATTTCCATCATATTTTGCAAGTTTCTGCCAGGATCTGGTGATGTGTAGATGTGCTGGTAGCTTACAGGAGGTCCACGAAGCTCGTCGCGCGTGCCCTGCGAGACCCAATGTCACTCCCATATTGGACAAGCGACCCCTTGTACGTCCATATAAATAATCCCACTCGCAATAACACATCGACAACTGGAGCTTGGTTGCGCGTTGCAAAAAGATTACCGACGAGGATGACATCGCTACATAGATCACTGCGTGCCCGTCCACAAGAGACGAAGCTTGAACGAGAGCTCTCAGAACTCTATGGGTCTCAGCAGCCAAGAGTACCAGATTCAAGCCAAAAGAAAGAGATGAAGGAAGAAACAAAAGGTAAAGACAGGGAGGTAATGGAAAATCAGCATTGTATCACTACCTGACTCGGTGGAACCCTAGTCATTGGTGCGCGAGAACATGTCAAGCAAGCTGAGCAAATCCGACTTGTAAGTTGCCGTAGTCAAACTGGGTATAGACACCCCGGAGGAAAACATCGCCAACGATGGCAAATGCTGCTCATATGACGAACACGTTGTACTAGTCGTCAGCGCCAGGAATTGCAAAAGCAAGTAGAGGGAAAAAACTCACGAATATCCGAACTCGGCCCCACAATGCCACAAAGGCATTCAGACGAACCAGACGAGATCGATCCGAGGTTGAGCGCCTCCTCATTGATGGGGAACGATGTGCCGCCAAAGGTTAGACTGACACTTGGGAAGGAGTCGCATGGGTCTATATCGTATCAGCAGCGTCCATCTACTCGACAGGACCAGAGCTTACACATGTAAAAACCGTCAGAGCCATCAAATTGAACAGCGGTACCACCGAGAGCGTTGTGCAGCGTCGCAGCCTCAGAGGAAGGAAGTATGACGAGGGTGGTACCGGTGTCGACAATGGAATCGACATTGCTCAAAATCGCCTCCCCGTTGCCCTGAACGCTGTCCATGTTTACCTGCCAGTAGCCCTGTTTGGCCAGTATTAGTGAACTCTTCCATGTACCCAGCATTCCAACCCACCTCTTGCGTTACAGGGGTATAGGCGAAGCCTCCACTGTATAGCGCATCGTTCGATCCTCCAATGTACAACTCGGACCCAGTGCTGGTGAGCTTGAATGAAAATACCGGATCCGACACCTGCCCTTGATCGACGAGACTTTCAAACAAAGTGGAAGAATTAAATATCGAAAGAGCTTCGAAAGCCAGTCCGACCAAACCGTCTGCAGAATACTCAGAAATTTGAAGCTGTGAACTATAAGTGACTGCAGCGCCGAGAGCCTGATTGGTCGCCTATACTCCTGTCAGTAACAGCCACGTCGATTCGTCAGTCATCTAGAACATACGCAAAACTCGGCAACCGAGACGGTATCAGTGTATAATTCGCCTGTGACAGTCGATCCACCTCCAAACTTGAGGGTAAACTGCTCGCCCAAGTCTACCGCAGTGTCGGAAGAGGAGGGATCCCAGAGAGTATGACCATCGCAGTTCGAATAGCAGTTAGAGGCTGGAACGAACACGTCGCTGTTGTCGAATTGAATAAAAGAGTCGCTGTGCATAAAAACGCCTACCTAGAGCCAGTGTCGAAATTGACTGTGATGTAGATTAACGTATGAATTGATAAACAGTACAAGGAAAACCTGCCGGTGAAAGTTTGGGGAGGGTTACCAATCGTAATGGGGCCGTACCACATGTCACCCTGGAAATCGGTCAAGGGAACGCCATCACCGCGCTTTTGGTGCCCAGACACATCAGAGGGGTGCTGCGACCCAGTGTTCTTTCTGTAATTGCTGAAGCCGCGATCGATTTTACTAAAAAAAGTGATGCTCGAGTGGTTACGATAAAACGATGTAGTATACAACGTACGCTTTGGTTGATGCAACATGAGAGTTGAGAGCATCAAAATTAACGGTCTTGTTTTCGCTCACTAACCCGGAACGTTTGGTAATTGGAATGGCCTGGCCGGTCCTGCGGCGATTGGACTGAGGTGCAGCGACGACCAAAGCAGCCAGCGCAATGACGGACGGAACGAGAGTGAAGCGCATTCTAAACGAGTAGGGTGTAAAGGAACGACGGGAGTATCTGATAAACTTTCACTGTGACCCCCACCTTAAATACAACAACCAGTTGTACCAAGGACTCTGGGTCAATAGTTTTTCCACCTACCAGGTAACCGGACACAGGTACGCTTCCATCGAGATGAACGACGATCTCGCATAGATAGACCTCGATCGAAGCACTGGATAGCTCATGAGCTGTCTGCATAAATCATCTTGATAGATATGTAGCTTCAATCATGCTAATCCACATGCACAAGTCCATTAATTTGTGAAGATCGATGAGAAAACTGACATTGTTTAGACCAACCTGCCCACCTACACAGAGTCTATCGCCACAAGACAGTAATGCCCCGCCGGAGAATCCAGTCGGGCTTGCGTTGTGAGGGTCCGAGTCGTAGCCTAGGAACCCGGTGTTCTGTGACATTAATGGCACTTCAACATGGCATGCCGCGGCGTTGCAGCAAAGGTTCAATAGTCATATGCGATTAATGCGATCTAAATTCTCGGTACTATTCGACGCTTGGAAGTTGAATGTGATGTGGAGTGCCTGATCCTCATGACATGTTGTTGTAGAGTACGATGGGGTAACCACCCACTGATGCCAGTGCCAATGTAGCCGACCTCGACAAGAGGCACAGCAGACCACGTAACTAGTGTAGTACTCTCCTAAATACTCTCCTAAGTTTTTCTCTTACCACTGCGACATCCCCTTTGTCGGCTTACTGGGAGCGATGGTACGAGTTGTACCCACTGCGAGTATCCCTACATTCTGAGGCAATGTGCTCCTCATCGTACCTGCCCTTTGGTCGACTCACTTCCTTTTGTTGCTATCCAGCAACACAATCTACCAGCAGGTACACGCCGTCATCTGAAACACCAGACTTTCAAGGGTCAGTTGACAGTCGGCTGTCGTATCTCTTCAGTTGGTGAGTTCGGAATCATCCCGGAATTATCCCGGAATCTCTTCTGCCCTAGGTCACACGTTAAATCCGCGGTCGATTCTTGCAGGAAGACGGACGGTTCTGTAGGTCGGGACCGCCGGGTAGTGGTTGTGGCCGTCTGACACCACTCGGTTACCGCAGAGCCAGGCTCCTTAGTGTCTTGCGGGCATCTTAACCTGTTCGATACTTACTCACCCACCTTCAACGCTCAACGCTCAGCTTTAGTACCGTTATGCGTCCGTATTACATCCCTAGGCTAGCGTCGGCGGGTTTCCTAGGACTACGGACCTGGTGAAACCTGATGCAGACGCATTGGCTACAGTGACATTGCAACCAGGGGTCAGCGGTGGTTTTGGGCTAAACACAGACCACTGCTTGCGAGAGCGTGTCACTCATGAAAGTTTGGGCGGCAAATAGTCATCAAGGGGGCAATGAGAAATAGAGTAGCGTGATACTGCCAATTCAGCCCAGTCAAATAGTAAAGGAGATGCGATGAACCACCGGCGCGTTCCCAGCATAGTCCGTTTGTTGACTTGAGCAGAACATTATAGAGCATCACCAAATGAGCCCACCCAATAATCAATAGAAATTACCAGGTACAATGTATCACAAAGAAAAAATCTATGATGCCTATCCATGCTCACCACCATCGTATCTCCGACCAGAGCAATGGACCAAATACAACACATGCTGTCCAAAACTAGGTGTTAACTCCAGGTGAGCGAAACACAGTTGCAAAGGATGAAAACGCCAGACAACACACCACTTTTACACTCTTAATCAAGAGGAAGGGGTACTCCCATATGGGTGGGGCCGAAAGCGTAGGGCTAGCTTCGCTCTTTGAATTTTGAGCGGGTTGAGTAAACATGACCCATATCGAGTAGAATGCTACATTGTAAAAGTGGTAAGCAAGCAGCGCGGGGGAAGGAGCGATGCTGTGAACGATAGTATGAATGAAATCAATCTCTCAATAGAGATTTCATTGCCTACCCAGAAAGGAGAGATACGGGACCACGAACGCATTCGCCACCACATTCAAAGTATTTGAAGCAACCATTTTGAAGCACCACCAGACATTCATCTATGCTGCAGTGAGCTTCAATGTTGCGCAAAAGACCGTACGAGTGCATACCATCTGCGCCAAAGAGATCGTACAGCGCGACACTAAGAATGTTTACGGTTGACGCCAACGGTTTACGGGCCCAATGCCAGCGAGCAAGCATGTCAGAAATTTGATCCCAATTGCTGTAATTATCAATTTTGGCCAGCATCTGGGCCAACAGGACCACGTCATTTAGCGCGACAGTCATTCCACCACCCGTAAGGGGATGTCGCATATTCCAGGAATCACCGAGAAGGAATACACCTTCTTTAGTGTGTCTCCCGCCTTGTTCGACAGGAGGCAGGAATGAGTTTGGCATGCGGCGCAAGCGATCTCTGTTGACTGCTTCGTGGATAGCTACGTGTAGCGATGCGGGTAGCTGAGGAACGACATTCGCAAGAATATATCCCTATAGAGCATGTTAGCGCAGAGTATCACACAAAAAGGAGAATATCTTGCCTTAAGGTCCGATGGAAGTGGATTTTTTACATCTACCAACATGCGGGTATCGTGCTCTGATATCTGGTATAAGAGGACTGGTCCGCTTCCCTTAACGAGAGCAACAGTGCCATGCTGAGGGATTGGCAACTGAGCATTCTTGAGGACGGCACCAACAAAATGGCTTCGTGTTGATGACTGACGGGCTGACTTGCCCATGACTGCGTTTCTGAAATTCGAGAAGCATCCGTCGGCGATGATGACCAGGTCTGCGAAAAATGCCGTCTTTGCCTCATCTCCATTAGAAGATGAAGGCGTAGCACGGACGCCTAGCACTCGCTTCGTGTGTTCGCATTCTATGAGTTCGTTCACTGTAGCTTCGATCACGTCCACGCCTGGAGCACGCTTGGCATACTCCCTCAAGCGCATAATAAACCTTCCGTGGTGAAAACTACGGCCCTGTCGCCCGTCCGGATAAGGAATGTGGACGAGACGCCCTGACTGCACGACACAGTAACCGTGCTCTGGAATAGAATCGATCTCCTCCAAGGCACCCTCCAGGCCGAGTTTCTGTAGAGCAGCGACACCGGCAGGCTGCAGCAACTCGCCGACTATCCGGTCCGGTTCGGAGAGAGAACGCTCCAACAGCGCGACACGAATGGGAGAGTGACGCATTTTTGAGGTTATAGCAGAGAGGGCATGAGCGAGTGCTGAGCCTGCGACGCCCGCGCCGACGACAAGGATATCATAGTGGTTCGTGTGCATTTTCTTGATGGCGGTCGACCTGGAGAGCAAGTGGACAATGTTCGGATCCGACCAGTTTACTTATGATTCTCCACCATCCGAGTTATGGACCTGCTGACTCAGCAAGCAAAAAATGTCGGCTCACTCAGTCGTCACAAACCAGTCGAGCGATTGTGCAATATCTACTTACTTTCACTACCTCTTTGTACTTATCCGCAAGCACTACATAACTTCAATTTATTTACTGCGAACTTGAACGGGATAAAAAGAGGGAGCTCATCGAAAGCCCTGTGCTACGCTGCAGTATCATGTCAATGTCACATGCCGAATGTGCCGAGAGCTGAGTCTAAATTCTCTCATTGCAGACTGGTCAACAATTGGTGGTTTATGGCACTAACCTACTTGCAGAAGGGACAAATTGAGAGTAATCAGATGCTATTACTACAGCTACTCTAATATCTCGGGGTACAGTGAACCCCTCATCGTATCGCGCTGTCATTAGTTGCCGAGCGGAAACCGAGCGCGGCACGTGTGACATTCTGTGACATTTTGTGACCGCCAAATTGGCGGCGGCCTGATTAGTACAAGTACTACCAGCCTTACGTGAGGGCAACTGCCAATTTCCTTGATATCCACTGATGGTAAGGCGTCTACTGGGTTCTTGAAAGTACACCTGTCCAAGTTGTGTGATGTTCCTTCAGTAACTTCAGGCGTATTTCAAAATATTCAGGGGCTTTCTAAATATGCTTATGTAAAATCTGAGTAAAGCTTTGAAGTTTGCTGCCGCGCCTCCAGTCATGATGCTGCTCAACTTCATTCACTGCTAGTATTTCAACCTGTACGCAGTAAGTTTTGGTCCGAGCCGTTCAAACGGAATTGCTGCAGACAATTGAGCTGGTTCGGCACACGCAACTTGAATATGGCAGCGCCACTGCTCACATTTCACAAGGAAATCCTGCAAGAGATACATGACCCTTCCACAAGCGATCTGCTCATCCTTGCCCGCGGCCTCGGGTTACGGCGAATACTATGTACGCTCATGAAGATTTATGACTCCCCGCAAAATTTGATTCTACTCGTGAATGCTACACCGGAGGAAGAGGTTGCTATTGGCGAGGAGCTTGGCATTGTGGGCTGTCGAAAGCCCGGTTTGCGCATCGTCGGCTACGAAATGGGAAAACGAGATAGGTTTGTCGTTATTTCACCAACCTTTAAGGGTGCAAGGTGCTGACATCCGTCAAGACAGGCTCTATATAAGAAAGGTGGCCTTATTTCAGTGACATCTAGGATCTTAGTCGTCGACATGTTACAGTCTGATATGCCCATCGAACTCATCACCGGTATCATCGTCTTGCACGCTGAAAGGTGAGTTTTCACTCGCGTCGAGTAGCCTATCTGTCAACATGGTTCCCTAGGGTGACGGCGCTCGCATTGGAAGCGTTCATCGTCAGACTGTATCGCGAAAAGAATGCCACTGGTTTCTTGAAGGCATTTTCTGATCAGCCTGAGTTCATCACCAGCGGAATGTCGCCCCTGAAAAACATCATGAAAGAACTCCAGTTGCGGACAGTTCACATTTACCCCCGGTCGGTGATCCAGACGTGAGGAGAGTTGCTCTCTGATATTGAGCTATCAGATTTCACCAGTCCATCAAGGACACACTCGAGAACCGCAAAGCTGATGTTGTCGAGTTGTATCAGCACATGACAGAAAACATGTCAGCCATTCACCATGCGATAGTACAGTGCATGACCATAACGCTCTCTGAGTTGAAACGTTCAAATACCTCTGTAGGGTCAATGTTACGTCCCATTCCCGTCATACTGATCACATACTCTAGCTCGACCTCGACGATCTTAATATTGAAAGCGCTTATTTCAGGTCGTTCGATGCAGTTGTGCGGAGACAACTCGATCCTGTATGGCACAAAGTTGGACCAAAGACTAAACAGTTGGTTAGCGATCTTGCGACGCTGAGGCGTCTCTTAACGTGCGCGATAGTGTCCCGAGCCTATCCGTCATTGACTGCATTTTCGATTTAGTTACTTATTGTCCTATGATGCTCTCGGGTTCCACGCATATCTAGAGACGCTGGTGGCATCTAACACAACCACTGTAACAGGCGCCGCGCGACAGAATCAATCTCCATGGATGCTCACGGACGCTGCCAACATCATCTTTCAAACTGCCAAACGGCGTTGTTACACCCTCTCAAGAACCAACGCTGAGCGCACACCAGCAGTTATCGACCTTGCGGATGACGATGATGCATGGGATGCGTTAGATGACATCCAGGGTCGCGGTCAGCGGTCACTAGAGAAGCCCTTAAAGCCCTGGATCCCTGATGGAATGGACCCTGTTCTCGAGGAACTCCCGAAATGGGAACTCCTTGCCGATGTCCTGTACGAGATTGAGCAAGAGATCATGAGGCAAGAGTCGCTTTCATCATGTGAGCCTTCCTCGACGCTTGGCACACCAAGTTGGTGACATGAGACCTTTCAGATGGTCGTGGTTCAAACACTATTTTGGTTATGACATCCTGCCCCCAGTCGTCTGCGCTGGCCAGTGAGTTCCTGTCGAAGATGGAAGCTGACGCGCCGAAAGGCGAACGAGGAAGGAAGATGATGGAATCGAAGCTGCGCCGTTTTCTATACTGGAAGGGTAGACTCGCGAGTCAAAACAACAGCAAGAGCGGGACACCAGCGCAACCAGAGAAACCTTCACCTCAAGCATCCGGCAGCACCAGTTCTACGGGAGTGAGCGAGGCGCTGCGGAAGAAGGACAAAGAGAGGGCAGCGAGAAGTGCGAACCGACGAAGAATCCGTGGTGGTGCCCCATCCTCTACTGCACTGGGTAAAGCCAAGGAGCGTCCTGAACCAGAGGAGGTGATCGTCTTGGATGGCGATGAAGAAATTGCGACATTGTAAGCGTTCTCGTTTTATTGTACACATTTGAGCCTCAATATGTCTGTTCATCCAGCCTAGCGTCGCAGAGCACGATGAACGATCTCATTGACCCTGAGGCGGACATCGAATTGCTGCAAGGGATGCTCGCTAGCCAATTTGGTGCCGATTTTGACATGGAATATGGTTTACTTCCACCCCAACAAGCGGTGATCGTACGCACCTACTCCGATGACACGGACGACCAAGTCCTGGCAGAGATACAACCCAAATTCATTGTGATGTTCGAGCCGAGCCTCGAGTTTGTGCGTCGTGTCGAAGTATACCGCAATTCGAATCCAGGCTTGGGCGTGAGAGTCTACTTTATGGTGTATCAGCTGAGCTGCGAGGAGCACAAGTATCTGGCAGGACTCAGGCGTGAAAAGGAGTCTTTTGAGCGTCTCATCAGAGAGCGTGGTGTACGTATTATCTTGTTCATATACTGATCATACGCCCTTACTCACTTTTACTACGCAGTCGATGCTGCTGCCGATCTACGAAGACAAAAGCCTTGGAGGTAAAGCCGGAGAGCAGATTATCAAGTCGATCAGCTCGCGTCTGGCGGGCGGGCGGAAGGAGCTGAGTACACAAGCCTCCCAGGTATTTGGCACCTTTGCCTTGCTTGATAATCGCGTTGAAACTGATGGGCGTTGAGGTTATCGTTGACATGCGTGAGTTCCGCTCGACCCTCCCTTCCTTACTGCATGCATCGGGTCTTCTGGTTATTCCGGCGACGCTAACCGTCGGTGATTACGTTCTCACGCCCGATATTTGTGTGGAACGGAAGAGCTTACCAGACTTGGCTTCGAGTTTCAATAGTGGCCGGTTGTAAGTCGTAGACCTGGTGCATCTACACCCTCACGTTGTCGCTAATGCAGCCTCTATACAAAGGTACACACAGTGTGAATTCATGTCGGTGCACTACAAGCAACCCGTCCTGCTCATCGAATTTGAGGAGAACAAGGCATTTTCGCTTGAGGTTTGTCTTTAATATGTGCCTCCTACCTGCATGAGACCAACTTTTGTCTTTGCACACAGATCGCCCCACGGCCGGCCAAGATATGTGCCAGAAACTCCTCTAAGCAGCCTCCCAAGCAGGCGGGTACATCTGCAGAGTCTGACCGAGCCCCGCCCTCGATCCAGTCCAAACTCGTCTTGCTCACGCTCCACTTTCCTCGCATACGCATCATTTGGTCGTCCTCCCCTTACGCGACGGCGGACATCTTCAACGACCTCAAGGCGAACAACGCCGAACCGGATCCTTCGCGAGCGATCGCAATCGGAGCAGAGGAGGATCCAGATGTCGGTGCAGGAGTGAACGCGGCAGCAGAAGAACTCTTGCGCTGTATACCCGGTGTAACGGGGAAGAATATCAAGTATGTGATGAGCAAGGTGGGGAGTGTGCGCGAGCTGTGTGAGTTGGGGAGGGAGGAGGTACAGGGAATATTGGGCGTTGAACCTGGGAAGCTCTGTTGGGACTTTATGCATCGAGGGGAACGAACGAGGCGGGCTGGGGGAGAGTCGTGAGTCTTCGGAGCTCTAGCCTAGGTCTGAACGTAACATGTATAGCCGTCGCTCCCGGTGTACTTGAGGAGCAGCTGCCTCGCTAAACAAATGTACACTACTGCGTTGCCATGTTCAGTATCCATGCAGCGTGGATCACCTATCCGACTGTTTTGACGACGATAGCCGGCTATTCGTGAAGTCGCCTCGCCTGCATCTCTCGATGCCTTTCCGCGATTATCTCGCGGGCGCTACCGTGACGGGTTCCTTGCAAACACAGGTACTTGCTGGACGTATGAGACCCTGCCGGGGCGCACACCCGCGCTCTTGAGGAGACGAATTATCACCAGGGCTAATAAGTCCACCGCGTTCCCCGCCTGATCTTGGTTCAAGGAAAACGATTGATCAACCAACGATTTGGCTGCAGGGCTATGAAAATGGCAAGATTGTGGTGAGTACGAGAGACTCGAAAAGAAAAGAGATTGAGGTGTGCATATACCTACGATTTCTTCAGTCGATGCGGCCAACGACTTGAGTCCGCCACCCACTGAGCTCTCAACAACGCTGCCGGTTGGGGTTCACGGTGCAGGCAAGACTGCCGAGTACTTAACCATCTACGATGTGTCCCAAGCGAAACGCATTTTTGGCTTGAAATACGCACGATGGTGGAGACGACCAGAGATACGTTTGCATATTACGAATCTAGGGGGTGGTAGAAGAGGGCAGTGGGTAGCATGGGAGGAAAAACCGAGAGATGACAACCAAACCGACAAACAAAGGGGTGGTGAGGATCTGCGTGTTCAGAAGGTATCGGAAAGGAAGGCCTATGAACGATGGCATGAGAAATTTGGTCGATTGTGCTTCGGCAGTGGGGCCTGTGACCTGTCCCGACACCAAAAATCGTTCCGCACGGTCGCGGAGTACCTCACGGCGGGTCCCATGTTCGCATCCGAATTTGGTGTGATCGTAAGCGCGGAAGAGTGGTATTCCACTAGGGTATTGGCTAATGTCTGGAGGCTGGAGCAATGCGGTGACATACAACATCGTCCTGTCAAATCCGACCGCAGCATTCTTGTCCTTTACAGGATGGCTGTAGCCTAGACGAACCTAGTACAGGTGCGGACAGTACGATGCTCAGGAGAGGATCATGCAGAAGAGGTTAGAAGAGGCGCTGGCTCGGACGCACCACTTGATGGCCGGGTGATGTACTCGTCAGGGAAATCTTGACGAGCGGGAAGCTCTACGCACCGCCAGCGTGTGTGGAATTGGGAAGGGACGAAGATAGTGGAAGGCAAGGAGCGAGCTAGCCATGCCCAAGGATGTTATGAGTTCGTTAGGACTTGGGAGCAGTCAGCCGTTGAACTCAGACCGCCACATCAACCAGGTCGCCGGAGTCGTTCGACTTGCAATCGATGGCGAATCGTTCTGGACTTTGCCAGTCGATGCAGGCCGTCGCTGAAGCACTGATTTCTCATGGAGGTTCAAGTTGCTATTGCATGCAAAGTTATCTTTCCCTCTTCCATATGATCCTTTCTTGACAACAGGGATCGTCGAGTCGCAGTCGACCCCCAATGCAACGTTTCATCACGCCATGTGAGGTTAGTTTGGTGACTAGCATGTATAAGAGCAACACTTGCTTCTTTTAGATATGCTGGTCACCAAGTGAATTATCGCAGCACTGACTTAGGCTCATAGTATCCACCAATTCCCGATTCATCAACATAGAACTCGACCATCATGCCTACCATTCAACCACCTGCCAAAGTGCTCGTATCCGGCGCGACGGGATACATTGCCGTGTGGGTCGTGCGGACCCTGCTTGAGAGAGGGTACACTGTACGCGGTACGGCGAGATCCGTCGCCAAGGGAAATTTCCTCGAAAAGCTATTTGCGCCTTATCATGCTGATGGGCGATCCGAGGTTGTCGTCGTAGAGGATATGGCCAAGGCGAGTTTGGCTTACCGTCATGATTGCGGTTCGTGATGTCTTATTGATGGTTAGGATGGGGCATTCGACGAAGCCGTTAAAGGTGTGGATGCAATCGAACACACGGCGTCGCCTGTCAGCGCCAATGCGGTTGACCCTGATGGTGAGTCTCCGATGGGCCTAGCTCGGAAACATACCTACATACACCATGGCTCAATGAGGTTCCATTAGAACTGATCCGCCCAGCTGTTGTTGGTACAGTCGGACTACTAAAGAGTATCCTCAGGGATGAGTACGCGTGTTCATCTTGACAGTCAGACTGACATTCATGATCAATGACTCGACAGATCCACCAAAATCAAACGCGTCGTAATCACTTCTTCCACTGTAGCCATTATCCGTGAAGAATCGAACCCTGTCGTGCTGACAGAGGCGGATTGGAATAGCCAGTCTCTTGAGATTCTGAAGAAGTACGAGGACGAGGGGAGGAGGAATGAAGCCCCAAACAGAGCGAAATACAGAGCATCTAAGACGCTCTCAGAAAGATGTAAGTAGCATTTATTTCCGATCGAATAGCTAAACCAATTAATGACCTACAAAGCTGCTTGCGAATTTGTGGCTAGCCCAGAAAGTAGAACCCGTATCAATTGGGATCTGGTGTCGCTCAACCCACCTGCTGTATGTTCCAGTTTGCGATGACGAGGCCCCTCACGCCGACTGACCATCCTATTTCTCAGGTGTTTGGGGTGAACATTCAGAATTTGTACAAGATGGCCATCTGACTGGTTTCACGTCAGCCGGCCATCCATAATGTCGCCTCGCCTGCTTCTCTCAATACTTCTGCAGCTGTGTTCTACAACTACGTCGCCGATGCATTCAAGTCCAACGCAGCATGAAACGAGTTCCTTGTCAATACAGGGGCGTGCTGGATCGACGTACGAGATCTCGCGGAAGCGCACGCCCTCGCTCTCGAGAAGGAAGCGGCAGGTGGCGGGCGGATTATTGTCAGTGCCGGTAAGTCCTATCCCCCGCCTGAAACTGGTGCTAGGAAAACGATTGATCGACCGACGATAGGGCTATGGAAATGGCAAGACTTTAGTGAGTGCTAGCAACTCAAAAGGTGAATATTGAACTGTGGATCTGACCTACAATTCCTTCAGTCGATGCTGCCAATGACTTGAGCCCACCGCCCAGGCTCTCCACAATGCTGCCGGTTGACATTCGCGGTGCGGGCAAAACTGCCAAGTACTTGGTCATTTACGATGCGTCCAAAGCGGAGCGTATTTTGGGCTTGAAATACCGCACGATCGCGGAGACGACGAGAGATACGTTTGCGGATTACGAATCCCGGAGATGGTAAAAGGGGACAGTAGGCAACGTGGTGGAAGGATGAGAATATGTATGATAATCTTGTATAGTACATTCTTGGCTTGATATATCTAACAGATGCGGAAACAACCAAGGGTGTGTTTTGTTAGGGGCGAACAACTCAAAGGCACTCGAAGAGAGGCTTGTCAAGAGCAGTGAATAACAATCCCAAAACTGGGGAGCTACTACGATACAGGACTCCTTATATACCTATCTACTTGGTCCGTGTGCACTATACACATGGTGAACATAAGGCATCACATGATACTACGTCATCGATGTCATTATATGACATCATAGTCTAGGGCGGTCTGGGTCTTTGCACGTGATTTGTCATGTGATTTGTCATGTGATATCTTACATAAGTTATAGTACAAAGAAAAGAGAAAAGTTCTTTCATTACCCCCTTTTCAAGGGTTGACATCCACAGCAACTGGGAACTTAAACATGGAATTGGGGAGGTGATTGTATCAGGAGTGGAATGAGAGGAATTTGGGAGAAGAGAAGATGGAAGCTTTTGGATAAGGAATGGAGGGAGGAACACAGATAGGACATCTACAGATTGGATTAGGACAGTTTTCATTATACCTCATATAGGTTGTCTTTTCTGATCTTTTTGCTGTTGGATGTAGTTAGTAGAAGTCCTTTATAGCTTGTTTTGCATTTTGAAGGTCTTTTTCCTTTTTCCATTCATTTTCTTCATGAGGGAAGCCTTTCTATTTTACGAGCAATTTAATCTGTCCTCGTCTTTCTCTGGAATCAATGATGGCTTCTACTTCATGTTCTTCTACTTGATTCACAACATTGGAAGGTGGGGGAGGAGGAGCTTTTTGAGAATCAAACTCTCCTTTCTTGTACAGATGCAATAGACATTTGTTAAATACTGGATGGATGCCCTTCCATAAATGTTCCAGTTTTAACTTATAAGCTGATGGGCCCACTTTTTGATGATCTTAAATGGGCTATATCATTTATTGTTGAGCTTTTTTGAGGGTCTTTCTATTCGAATGTTTGTTGATTCCAAAAGGACTAAGTCTCTGACTTTAAAGGACTTGGATTTAACTC